>BSBK01002287.1:1392500-1672500 GCA_027943335.1 Chamaecyparis obtusa | reverse complement strand
GGGGAAGGCATTCCTAGGGTATGTATATTCTATCTAATATAGTTGTAGATAGGGCATCATCTTGTGGGGATCCTTACACCCGAATTAGCAAAAGGGATTTGTTTTTTATTCTTACAACAAGGGTAGAGCCCCAATACTAGCAAATAATGCATAGAGATTGGATTTTGGAAGGACTGTCATCCCAAATATTTTTGTCAATGTGTATAAAAGAAAAATGGGTGAAGCAAGATAGAAGCTACTACAACCCAAATCCTACATACATTGGAATACAAAACCACCACAAAGCAAATATGATTAGTACAACCAAAAGGAGGATGGGTGTAAATGCAATATCTATGCTTAATAGGATCTGTATATTCCATAATAGCGATTTGGTATGACCTACTAAAGTAAGTACAAGGAAAAAGAAGTGAGAATAAGTGCACATGGAAACAAGATGGAGAAGACAGGACTTTGAATCTAAATCTGATTGTCGCCAAAATCTTGGATCTTGTTATAATTTTAGATCTTGAAGATAGAGACCTGTAACTTTTTGCATTATAAATTTCACTAAAAAATGGTAGGGACAAGTCAACTTTTAGGGTACAAAGTGACTAGTTGACTTGTTCTTGGAAAAAACTTATGAAACTTTCCCAGATACTACAGATGTACTTGTACTTTTTAGATCTAAAATTGTACCTTTGCAACCTATTCTTGCACACAAAAAGGGGTTTTCCTCGGTCAAATCCATGTTTAGGAATCAATCTTGAAATGAAATGAAATGAAGGAAAAACATGATGTCATGTACTAGAGGCTAGATCTAGACAATGATGTATATCATACCATATAGATGTAATTACTTCTTTATATGTGATCATGTATGTTGATGTAGTAGCTTTGACTAAACACAAAAAGCTTAAAGGAAATCACAAAAAGACAAAACCTTATGAAGTAGATGTTATAATCCGCCACAATATTTTATTAGGGAAGAGAGAGAAGAATGAAGCTTGATGGATGAATGTGGATCTCCTTCCTTGATAGAAAAATCCTTTTTATTGCCCTCCAATGGGGGAAATAAGCTAGATCTATGGAAGAAAGCACCTTGATTGCATGAGAGGAATAAAGACTTGGATGCTTAATGGTTGTTGAGTGCTTGATTGCTTGGATCCTTGATTAATACTTGATAGCTTGCACTTGATCCTAATATCATTTGCAGATGAATGAAAGATGCCAAATGAGGGGAGAAGAGGTCCTTTTATACTTTACACCCTCCATTCAGGATCCAAATTAAATCAACATCGACTATAAATCTAAATCTTGGAGGAAAACCTCGTCATTGGGCTCCAGGCAAAATTTGGGCCCAAAACCCCAAGGATAAGTTAGCCAATCAACTTGTACCAGGAAAAAGGGGCTCAAATTTCATGGGGATGTTAGAGAAGGTGAAAAGGAGTGTGAGAAGAAAATATAGGTTGTTGTAGGATCATGATAGATCCTAAAAGAAAAAAATAAATGAATAGGTCCTAGTGAGGAAATGAATAATGGGATTGGATGGAAAATGGAAAATCATGTCTAGAAGCAAGGGCCAAACTCGAGTTAAAGCAATATTGAGGAAAGAGGAGAACCCATATTTGAACTAGGTATGTATTTAAGTGAAATGTGATGTCCTACCATAGAAAACATGCTAAAGTAGGCACAAAATGGTCCCAAAATTAGCACAATTTAGGTGCTTACTTTTTAGGACTATACATTTAGCCCCCACTTTAGCGGGAGTATGAGACAAGCTCATGCTCACAGTAAAGGAATATATAGAAGAGAATAAGAATGATGAAAGTGGGATGATCATGGGTGAATTTCAAAAGAGATAAGACAACACTAAGCTCAAGGATGTAAGCCCCCAAACAAAGGCTCTTAACTCCACATCCATATATAAGGGCAAGGGCATCACTAGAGATGATACAAACTCCATGATCTAACCCAATAGCATATTCATGAGAGCATGGAAAGAAGGGAGACCATGAATGTAACAGGCTAAAAAGGTGTGTTACGCTAGGTCATCCATGGGAGCAGAAGAGAGAAAGGGAGATGAGTAGAAAGCCTAGAAAGTTGTGTTATGTTAGTTCCACTCATCTCAAAGTGAGAGAGAAAGAAAGAATTGATGGTCTAGAAAGTTATGTTATGCTTGTCTTAGTTCTCATTCTCTTCCTTCAAGAGGAGTTCTTGAACAAAGATTAGATATTCAAGACAAAGACGGGAAGAGAACAATAATACACCCTTTTACCCCCCTATTTCCAGGTGAAAAAAGGGATTCATGATGAAGGATGACATACCTTGAAATGCAAAGTAAGTGAAATTGCATATGATGGACATAGTTTTACAAATAAAGAAGAGGTTGTGATCAAGGATGCACACATTCTACCTAAGAGAGAATCTTGAATCAGAACAAATAATTCTTTATAGGAAAAGAATGTCACATGATAAATAAATGTCACTATACTAAGTGTGTACTAATGTAAGTACCTTCATAGGGTTAGCTTAACAATAAATGATCAAATAAATTAAATTACCACAATTAGTGATCTATTTAATGCAAATAAAGCTAATGAGCACTTTATGGCTCTCTTTTTTAGTATGCTAATGACAAGCTCTCAGCAAGCCTCCATTAGTGACAGCCTTAAAATGAGAATGAAGCTAAATGATTATGAATTCAAGCCTATTTTACATTTTAAAAAAAGCTCAAATTATGCTAAAATGCATTTTCTAGCTTAAAAACTCAAGAGGTTTAATGCAATTCTCAAATGTGTGGATCCATTCTCTTGATTTTAGCCTTGCTTTTATAGATTTTGGCAAGCATAGGGGGTGAAGTTGAGTTAATTGTGGTTGAGTTTGAGTTAAGTCCATGGTTTCATCTTTAGGGACAATTTAAATGGTTTGTCCTCAAAGCTTGGGACAAAGAGACAAAATAAGTGGTCAAGATACTCTCACCTTATGAGTGATTGAGATTCGATTTTAGCTTGATCTATGTGAGCTCAATCCTCAATTCCTATTGGTTGAGGTATTTTCCTCCCATGTGGTGGGTGAGGGAAATTAGGAATTAATAATTGATTTTAATTGATTTGTTTAGCCATGTGTACCCATTAAATGGGTTGATTTGATTTTAAATTGAATTATACAATTAATTAGATTAATTACATAATTAATTGATTTATCTTTATTTATTTGGCTTTTGATTTTCAATTAATATTAGACTTTGGCTTGATTGCAATTAATGCTTTGATTTTTCCTTAGTTGCTCACTTGATTTGATCTTGACCATTTTTAGGTGATTACAAATGTCCCTCTTTGAATCAATGTGCGAAGCACATTGGTTCAAAGAATGTCTGATATCCCGATGTAGAGTCCTTGATTAACTGATGTCTGATTTGATCTTGATGATTGATTTTGATACTGATGATAGATCTATGATTTGTGATAAAATCTTAATTGATTGATGTCCTTGATGATTATTCTGATGATGGATCGCTAATACAATGCTTGATTTGACCTCATTTTATGTTTTTGATGCCCCACTTGATAAATGTGAAATTTTTTACGTTGAAATACTATGACATTGATATGATTAAGTTGATAATGTCTCTAATGATCCGAGTGTATGCCCCCTTGAAAATGAAATGAAATTTAATTAATGATGAAAAATGTTGCATTTTTATCATTTTCATTGAATATTTTCAATAAAGTGTTAATTTTGATTTCATTTTCTATATTGTGTTTACGATGTTGTGATGCTAAATGCCCCTGATTTGGTTGATTGGGTGTTCAATTTGGGTCCTGGGTCATTTTTCTGCTAAACTACGCCCCTTTTAGGTCAAAAGGCTATATATAGGGGTCAAAAAGTCAATTTTACTATTCATTTTCACCTCCCTCTTTGACTCTTTTTTTTTCCTTGACCCCTCTGAGCCTTTTAAGATGGTGGTGCCTTATCGTGAGCATAGGTTTGAGCACAGTCATCAATATCAATAGCCAACCAACTATGGAACTCTGATATGTACCCCTGGAAACCTCTTTTGTCCATTTAATGTATTTAAATTTTAAAAAATCATTTTTTTTTGGAAAACCCTATTTTTTTCTTTTTGCCAATAAAGTTGTGCATTCAAGCATTTCTGTAGCATGTGCACCTCCCTTTCAACGCATCCATAATTTTCCGCAGTGCATCTAAGCTTTTTTGTTGCGCTTTCAAATACAAGCCCTAGGTCAAGATTTCACCTTTACCCTTTTTTGTAGCACGTATAAATCATTTTACACTTTTAAACTTTTTAGTAGTGCATACAAGTAATTCATGTAGCGTGTAGACATTGTTGTTACACATTTGATAGTTTTAGAAGCACATTTAAACTTATAAATAACGCATTTGCATTTAGTGAGTACAATTAGTTTAATAACGCGTACACCCCTTTTTGCATATTTTTAGGTCTATCAGCCAGGTTTCCTGCTTGGTTGATTTCGTTGATCAGTCGATTGGCTTGGTTGATGAGTCCTGTGTTGAAACAAGTTGTTTGATGTTGAAGTTCTAGTCATGTGATGCTAAATTTTGATTGTCAAACTTGATTGATTGGTTGATTGTGATGATGAATTTTTTGTCTTCTCTGAATAGAATTAGGAAAGTTTTTGATTGTAGAAAAAAATAGGTTTTAAAGGGGACCCAAAACCCCATACAAGCTAGAATAAAAGTTTAACGTTAAAGGACACTAAAAGGGATGGGACTGGGGACTAGTCCGTCATAACCATAACCAGCAAAACAACCTAAAAAACCAAAGACCAACAAAAAACCAATAGATAGCCAATACCAGGAACCCAAGGCACTAGACAAACTCCTTGCAAGTCTCATCAGCTTCCTGCTTCGCCTCAGATATCTTCTTTAATCGCTGCATTGAAATCAGAGATCTCCTGGATTCTTTCTTGAATCTTCCTCCTTTTTGTCGATCTTGTACATTTTCTCGGGCCTTCCTCTTCTAGGTTCTCAGTATTCTCATCAGGTTTCTTACTGGGGGATCCAGCATTTAGCTTAGCTTTAATGGTCATGAAACAATCCATGGTCGAACCCATAAATTTGTTGTTGTCATGCATATTTTTTTTCATTGTGTTCTCCATAGTTTCCATTCTAGCTTGCATTTCCTGCACTTTTTTATCCCCATCATTGTTCATAATTAGGAAAGTTGATAGCACAGTTTGATTGATTTTAGGTTGTCGATTGACGTGTGATGATTCAAATATTTAATGATTTTGATTACTGATATGATTTAACTTGCTTCTATAGGCTCCCCTTCAGAAGTTAGCCATCTGAGGATTATTTCCACTGCCATTCAAGATGATCGATGATCTCAATGGGCAGGAGTGTTGACTAATTGGTCGTTGTGGTCTATCTTTCTTACTTTCTCTACCTCGATTATGAGTGAATCAATGAATTTTGATAGCCATGGCAGAGAGGTGGCACTCTGACCATAACACCTTTCATTTGCTGATGGGTGAGATGGCGATCACCCTTGAGGACGTCTAGAGATTATTATGGATCCCAACACATGGGGAGATCATGTATTATGATCAGGTGTATGATTGGTACTATCTGCAGGTGTTTGTTTGGTGACCCTACTATCAGCAACGATAGTATTCTCTGGGCACAGTTCCCCTCTTTTCATGTTCTTCCCGTAGTACTTGGAGTACTGGTTGGTGGTTTCTTGTTCCTGACCGACGAGGTCATGGATTTGCAGTTGGGTGGGGTTGTATCCTCAAGGATATGATAGATCATCCCCATAGATTTGATTGGGGTTCATGTGTCTTGGTGCAACTCTACCATGAGTTACATGATGTTGTGTATAAGCATGGAGCTACTCTATTTGTAGGAGTAGTCCTTTTTACAGCTTTGGACCTGGGAGCATCTCCCTATTACATGTATGATTTCAATGCGGTGGTGGGATCTTGGATGGTTGTTTTCTTTTATCTATGAGGGTATGGTTGTCCAAGCACATCTGGGCAAACTTGATTATTAGTGACACATTATAGATGATATTGATTAGGTGGTATGGCAGTCATATCTGGGATGTGAGCCATGGGTAGAGGATGCATCAAACCTTTTGTTCATGTGTATGCCCCGATGGATGATAGGGTGTACACCATTGGTTATAGAGCAGTTATTCTTTTTCAGGGTTCTTTGACAGTTTGGACAACCATAGGGTATGCCACAAGGATTGACATTATATTCTAGAGTACAGGTGGAGTGATCCCTTTAGGTTCCTTAAATTGATTATAGGACTGCATGGGCTGAGCTTCTAGATTTACCTCATTTGGATTGGGCCATGAGGGAGCACAACATCGATGGCGGGATGACAGATGACTACGCTCAGTGGTTTCTTCAGCATCCATTTCTTAGATTCACCGATCCTATCGAGCTAGTGCCTGAGATTAATGAGAGGTTCGATGAAAATGATAGTGGTGGTGACAGAGGTGGTCATTGTGGTCGACAAGCAAGGAGAGCTAGGTAGGGCGACATAGTAGTGATTCCTATTATTATTTCCCCTACTCCTATCAGAGATGGTGTTCAGATGAGAGGCGGTCGTGTGTGAGTTTGAGGTGTCCCCTTCCAAGTTTTACATCAGGTTCACCAGGATAGACTTGGCAAATGGGGTCAGCACAAAGTTTGAGTTTTTAGGCCTATTGCCCCTCAGGTTATAGCAGACACTGGCACATATGTTTCTCATATTTTGGTTGATCGGGTTGCATAGGCACAATCTCCTTAGGCTCCTCCTTCTTCATAGGTTCCATCTTCTTCATAGGCTCCTCCTTAGACACCCCATGTTCCATCTCATGCACCTCCTTCATAGGCATCAACATAGACATTTGATGTTCATTCCTTATAGGCTAAGGTATCAGAGATTTGACAACAGGTCACCCAATTGAGTATGATGATGTAGACCTTTATGACTACTATGAGTCAGCACAGGTTACAGGATAGTTTGAGTCGAGGTCCTATTATAGGTCCAGGCATAGATGGTGCTAGAGGTAGCACATGCAATAGTAGTTGATATATCTAATGAGTCTTATTGTTGATTTATATTTATGAGTTTGATCGATATATTGTACATTATATTCTTTTATCAGATTGTGTTCATTTTTTATCGATATTATTATGTTTCTAGACTCTGATTTATAGACTTTGATGATACCATGGACTTTGATTGCTTTGGTAGTTTTACTTTATGTGATTTTATCATGTGTTGGATTTACTTTTTAGATGATTTATGATATACAATGCTATATGATGTATCTCTATATGTTGTGTTTTTATGCTTTTCATATGCAATTTATGATATGAATGCACATGTTATGGTTAGTTATGCAAATGGATGTCTTATTTATGACATAGATTAGTTGGATGCATTTATTATATGGTTTGATGTTTAATTATCTCTAATGATGATATATAATGCTTTAATGTTTTAATGATATACAATGATATGGATGGATGCATTTTATGATTTATGGATGATGTAATGCAATGTAATGAAATAGATGAGTAATGAAATGTAAATACAATGAATGGATTTTAATATATTTATATGATTCAATGACTTTAATGATTAATGTATGCACCTAATGATAGATAATAGTCAATTAATGCAATGAATGCAAATTACTTAATGTATACTAACTACCTTAATGATTAATGAAATTACCTAATTCTATGAACTTAATTAATGACAAATGATGGACTTAATGTGATTGGTGACCTAATGATACGAAGTTAATGCACTTTAATATTTATGATATAATGACCCCTAAATGAATGCAACTTAATGAATAATGTGATGACCTAATGATACGAAGTTAATGCCCTTGAAAATGAACTTAATGCAATATGATAATCTAATGATGTGAACTTAATGCAATTAAGTATATAAAATCTTAATGATGCAATCTAATGCAATGAAAGTGTGGTGATCGACATAATGAATGCAACTAAAATGATGATTTATATAATGAATGCAATCTAATGCAATGCAATTTAAAATAAATGCACTTTTAAGAATAACCTAAAAATGAATGCAAATTACATGATAAATGCAATTTTAATGCAATGTGATTTAATAATGCAATTAATTTAATGCAATGCACCTTAATCTAAGTTTGATTTTTGACTTTTTGATTTCCAACACATTCTATCACATAAGATATTGATGGATTTTTTTTCAAAT
Organism: Chamaecyparis obtusa; assembly: GCA_027943335.1. NCBI lineage: Eukaryota > Viridiplantae > Streptophyta > Pinopsida > Cupressales > Cupressaceae > Chamaecyparis > Chamaecyparis obtusa. Next base: position 1,664,279 of record BSBK01002287.1, on the reverse strand, counting down.
TTTAGCTTCACTCCACCCCCTCTTTTTTCCTTTTTCAAATCAATTTTCAAGAGAAGAATCCATGCAACTAAATGCATTTAATCTAATATGGATGCAGCTAGCTATCACTATTTAGAATTTAGGAAGCTTATTTTCATCATTGAGTGATTTTGAGACCTGAAATTGGCACAACCATCACTAGTTCAACCATGATGATATGAATACCTTTTCTATTTTTGCATTGCGTGCCTAATGCTGGTACAACTATCACTAGTTGAATTCAACCATGAGAGTCTGAATACCACTTTCATCATATTCAATGTTGCAAGTGGATTTTGGTATTATGATATTATGCATCAAAATATCTAAGGTATCATGTTGCGTAAACAAACAAAGATATTGGTTTTTCCATATATACATGTCCTCGATGATTCTTTGATGATCATGTCATTAGATGAATGATACATATTTTAAAACCTTGATCTTAAGACACTCTTGCATAAATCAATAAAATATCATATTTTCATCATTGCTTATATGGTCCAAGACTTCATCGATTTGCTAGAAAGACATGATTTCATCAATCAAGTAATCACTTAGAAAATAATTTGCCATGTTTTTCAAATCCATATTTCAAGTATAGTTCCATCCATTTCATATTTGATTAGTCATTTTAATCCCAATAAAAGTATGGTCATTGTGAGATCATGGATCAAAAGATTTCTTTATTGAATCATCATTTGGATTAGGATTGATCATCTAAGTGTTTCGCTTGTGATTTGATGTATTGCTTTGTGTCAATTGATATTTGTTTGATGAATCATTCTTTGTTTTTAGGATAGCTTTGCCCCAGTTTGATGTTATTATGTTGTTGGACTTGGGCACTTTTAAAATCTATGACGAAGGCTTTAGGTATTTACAAATGCAACTATGGAGTTTTATTATGCAATATGGTACAAATTCTTGCAAATACAATATCTACAAGGGCGATGACTAGGCATGAGACCTGACTTGACTTTTAATGGTGTCTGTTTACCAAGTTTTCACTGATTGATTTTATTTTCTCTTTTTCTCCTTTTATACTTTTTTTTCTACCAAGGTGCCTATTTGCTAGGTTTTCACCAAGGCACTTTTTCATTTTTTAATTTTTTTGTATTTTTCTCTTTTTTCAATTTTTTTTTATCAAGGTGTCTATTTGCTAGGTTTTCACCAAGACAACATCTTTTTTAGAATCATTTTTGAATGTTTTTGGATTTCTTCATGCTCAATTTTCCACTATTTTTTATCTTTTCTGCATTTTTGATTTTTTTCTTCTTTTCTAATTTTCAATGTTTTTGAATTTTTCAGGATCACTTTTGACTATGTACAATAAATAGGATGCTTCCTCATCTGATTTTCTAATACTCTTTTTCTTTATACCCTTTCATTTGCTTCAGGTGTAAAACCTTTTCACGTGTATACTATTAATGGGTTCTTGTAGCTCCTCTCCATCACAATCAACTATCTTGTATGTGCTAGTTCCAAAAGAAGAAGTAATTACAAAAGGACCTAACCAGTTTGCTTCCCATTTCCCTTTCTTCTCTATTTTTGCCTAATTTTTAGGATTTTCTCTCAATATTAGATCACCTATTTGGAGTGTCCTTGGTTTGATGTGTTTATTATAATTCCTTGATATTCAGTTCTAATATATTTTAAGATGATCAAAGGCTTGTTGTTTTTCATCTAGCAACTCCAATTCTTGTAATCTAGCAACCCTATAGTCTTCTTCACTTAGCAATCCATGTAGTGAAACTCTTAAGGATGGAATTTCAACCCCTCTAAAGGCAATACTGCTTCAGCTCCATAAAAAAATGAGAATGGTGTAGCTCCTTTTGGCATTCTTACACTTGTTATATATGCTTATAGAGTAGGGTTTATCTGAATATGCCAATCTCTACCTGAATTATCCACTATCCTCTTAAATATTTTCAAGATATTCTTATTAGTAGCCTTTGCTTGTCCATTACCTTACAGGTAATATATTGAAGATGAATGGTTTATCATATGGAATTTATCACATAATTATTTCAAGTCTTTGTTCTTGAAATGTTTAGCATTATTAGTTATGATTGCTTGAGGGACACCATGCCTAAAAATTATGTGGTTCAATATGAACATAGAAATTAGTTTTCCCATGGCAGTGGATAATGACACAGCTTCAACACATTTGGTGAAGTATTCAGTTGCATTAATAATGAACTTATGACCTTTGGATGAAGGTAGGTAAATCATCCCTATTAAATCCAACCCACGTTGATAAAAGGACAAAGGTGTAGTCATCGGATGTAGTTCTTGAGCTGGCACATGAATCAAGTTTCCATGGTATTGACACTTCTAACAATTCTTCACAAAATGATATGCATACTTCTCCATAGAAGGCCAATAATATCTTGTCCTTAAAAGTTTCTTTGTTAAGATTAACCCATTTGAATGTGACTCAAAAATTTCTTCGTGGATTTCTTGTAAGGCTAAAATTGATTCCTCCTTCTCTAAACACCTTAAAAGCATTTCTTCTAGAATTTTACAATACAATCTGTCAAATACAAGGGTGTAATGAGAGGCTTGTCTTATGAAATTTCTCTTTTAGTTTTGGGTTTGATCCATGGGTAAAGTTTAGTCTTTTAAGTACGTATAGATGGATCCATACTAGGGTGAGTCATGTCCCACTAATAGGCAAATGATGTGGGAATTGGAAGGGTCAAATGCGATTTGTTCCATTTCTTCAACCAAGAACTCATATCTTGCGATTTGGTTCCACATTTGGAGGAGTGAAGCCAATGTAACCATGGCGTCTACTACTTTGTTCTTGTCTCTCGACACTTGCTCAAATGTGATCAATGTGAAATAATTTTTGAGATCTTCTATCATATTTTTATAAGGTATCAACTTATCATCTTTGGTTTTATACTCATCATTTATTTGATTAATGACCAATTGAGAATCTCCATATATCTGCAATTATGCCACCTTCCATTCCAAGGCTAATTTGATGCCAATGACTAAGGCTTCATATTCAACTATATTTTTTTATATATGCAAATAATAGCTTGTATGATTTAGGGATTTTTGATCCTTGGGGAGTAATTAATAGTATTCCTACTCCTGATCCATGTTGAGTATAAGAGCCATCAAAGTATAATTTCCATGTTTTTGCTTCAACATTGATTATCTCTAAATCTGGAAATTCTACCTGAATAGGATGTTCATCTTCTAATGGTGATTCTACTAGTTGATCTACTATTACTTAGTATTTGATTTCATTTCTATCCACATACTCTATATCAAACTTGCTCAACACCATGACCCATTTGGCCAATCTTCCCATCAAAGTTGTTTTTCTTAGAAGGTACTTTAGTGGATCAATTTTTGCTATGAGTCTGATCTTATGAGATAACATATAATGTCATAGATTTTGCAAAGCAAAAACTACCGCCAAACATGCTCTTTTTATAACGGTGTTATTCAACTCATATTTACCAAGGTTCTGCTTATGTAGTAAGTGGACTTTTCTTTTCCATTTTCATCCTCTTGAGCCAAGAGTGCCCCTAAAGCATGTTCTGTCGCTGAAATGTACAAAATCAAGGGCTTTCCTCTTATTGATGGCATCAAAGTAGGTGGATTCATTAGGTACTTTTTAAGTAATGTGAAAGCTTCTTCACACTTATTATCCCATCTAAATATTGTGTCCTTATGAAGGAGTTGAGTAAAAGAATGGCACTTTTCTGCTAGTTGTGATATGAACCTTTTGATTGACTGAATTCTCCCTTGGAGTGATCTCATTTGGCTTATATATCTAGGTGCCCCCATTTCTATTATTGCTTTGAATTTTGTGGGGTCTACCTCTATTTTTTTAGCCGAAACTATGTACCCTAGAAACTTTCCTGATTGTACCCCAAAGACACATTTCTTTGGATTGAGTCTTACTTTGAACTACTCCAACATTGTGAATATCTTCTCTAGAATAGGTAGATGTTCTTCCCTTGAGTGGGATTTTGCAAGTATTTCATCCACATAATCTTCTAGAAATTTATCCATCATATCATGAAATATGGTAGTCATGGCTCGTTGATATGTTGCTCTTGCATTTTTAAGACCAAAGGGCATAACATTCCAACAAAATGTCCCCCATGTACATGTGAAAGATGTTTTATATTGATCTTCATGTGCAATTTTAATCTGGTTGTAACCACTAAATCCATCCATGAGAGATAACATTGAGTGACATGCTGTTAAATCCACTATAGTGTCTATGCTTGGTAAAGGAAAATCATCCTTCAGACATGCGAGGTTGAGATCTTGAAAATCCATGCAAATTCTAATAGACTTGTCTACTTTTAAAATAGGCACAATGTTTGATATCCACTCAGCCTAGTCAATGGATCTTATGAAATCCACTTTTAATAACTTTTCCAATTCCACTTTGACAAGAAGTGCTATGTGTGGGTGCATTTTCCTTAATTTTTGTTTAAACTGGTTTTACTCCTTTTATATTTAAATGATGCATTATCAAAATTGGATCTAGTCCTGGTATATCATCATATGAACATGCAAAATTTACTTGTCTTTCCTTGAAGAATTTTATGAACTCCTCTTTTTCATCACTTGATAAGGATGTTGCTAGATGTATAACCTTTGGTTTTGATTTTGATCCAATGTTGATTTTCTCCATTGGTTCTGTAAAAATAGGTGACCTTTCCTCGTAGTGTATGGGCAAAGTATCCAACCTCTCTTCCTTAGGTGCCTCTATTGGATTTTCACCTTTGGAAATGTTCTTTATTTATTTCTCTGTTTGATCTAATGTTGCCACTTCGTGGTTTTCACGATTAGATTCTTTCAATTTTTCATTTTTTCTCTTATTTCTGAACTGAGAGATTGGATACTTCCCTTTATCACTTCTTCTTGATATTCGTTGGTAGAAGAAGGTTCAACTACATTTAGGTATTGGGACACTGATTTGTCATTCAAGAATGTGGGAAGGATAGTGGGTTGTAGGGAATCTCATTCAATGAGTTCCAGATAAACAAGGGATAAATAATTAATGTTTTGGTTTGACTCAACATGACTTAAGGACATAACCTCATTGGGAGGTTTGAACATTGTATCACTTCAATCTATAACATGTGCTTCTTCTAAGTGTTCTAGAGAGCTTGGATCAAAATCCTCCTCACTTGAATCCTCTTGGGTTTCTAGTGGGTAAAAATCTCTTGGATTAAACCTATTGCTAGATTCTTCTATTATGGATAACCATGATGGTACATAGGGTTCTCCTACCCATTGAGATTCTTCCTCTTCTTGATTTGGTGCATTTCTTTGAGCCTCTTGATTATAACTCGAAGCTTGATTATAATTGGATCCTAAAGTTACCTCTTGTTCTTTACCTTTGTTAGGAGCATAAGTGTGAACTACATCCACCTCTTTATCTCAGCAAGATTCACTTGACAATGAATCTCACTCCCACTTGTTTGAATATTCATCACTTTGTGAGCCTAATTATAGAATATGGTCATAAAACATGGGGTGTCTCTTTTGAGTGTATCCTTGTTCAAGATACCCCAATCCATATTTCTCCTTGCTATCCCTCCGAGACATTTTGATGGGCTCAATTAACCCTTAATTTCTTTTACCCAAAGGTCCTTGTCCTTTATAACCCATCTTTTGCATGATTTGAAAACCTTTGCCATATTTATGAGTAGGGATACTAATGTTTTGGATTCATTTCACATGAGCACTTGACTCATCATCTTTATATAGCGATTTCAAAATTTCATTATCCTCTTCATCCATGGATGAATAAGTACCAGCCTTACAAAATGGTCATTGTATTTATGAGGTGTATGTAGGCTAGAGGGTTTTCCATGGGACTTTGGAGATAAGGGTAGATCCATCATAGATAAAGAATATTCACCGACACCCTTTTGTTTGATTTTGCATTGTTTCTCGAAATTATTCATCATGGTATCCATTTTTTGGTAATGAGCCTCCTTGGTGTGTAATTGGGTATATTTTTCTTGGTCTTTTTCTTCTTCATTAACACTTTCCTTACTAACTTTCTCTTTTCCCTTATTCGATGTAACTAAGTTAGTGGGAATTTGATGATTTTCAACAACAATGTCTTCTTCCTCTACCTTTTCTTTGCCTTTTAAGGATGGAAGATCCTTTAAACTTTGTCCTTGTTCTATATTTATCAATATAGATCCTTTGGCATTATGGGGGACCAATGAATCATTTATGGGTTTAATGTTATTACAATATTGGAATGGATTTAAATCTCCACTCACCATGACTTCTTGTCCCATATAAGGAAATTTTAAGCATTGATGGTACGTCGAGGGTACCGCTTGCATTTCATGTATCCATGGCCTTCCTAATAGGATATTATAGGTCAATTTCAGATCTAGGACTTGACAAATGGTATCTTTTTGCATAGGACCTACTCGAATGGGGAGTACTATTATTCCTTTAGAAGCCCTTTCTTCATCATTATAAGCTTTAATGGTAATTTTTTTCTTAGGGTCTATAGCTTCCTCAGAATATCCTAAGGCTTTAACAAGGTTTAAAGTGAAGATGTTTAGACCCTCTCCTCCATCAATGAGGACTCTCTTAACTCTATTATTATGGATTAATACCTCAATATCCAATGGCAAGTTTTGTGGATGATTTAAGGACATATCATCTTGCTCAGAAAAGGATAACATCTTGCTCAGAAAAGGATAAACAATGAGGTGCCACAAGGTGTCCTACCATATTTTGAAATTTGTTTGAATCCAAATTCAAAGGCACATTGGTTTCAACAAGGGCCTTTTCCAAAATCTCTTTGTGAGTAGGTGAAAGTTTTAGCAACTCCAAAATGGAAATTTGTGCAGGGGTTCGTTGGAGTTGATCTACCAAATTGTATTGTTTAGATAAAGGGGATGTTTGATTAGGTAGGATTATTTTAGGGGCACCTCCTGATAAGGTAATTTTTGATGCTTTCCCCCCTAGTCACAACATTAGATGCTTCTTCCTTTTGTTTTTCCTTCACCACAATCACATTGATTGTATTTTCATCACCACTTAAGGAATTTATGGTGTTATCATAAGTGTGGGCAAAATTCACCTTTTCATTACCTCTCTTGTTATTTTGGTTGGCATTTGATGTTTCCCCCTTTTTGGTGATTCAAGAAAGGGTTCTTAAAAGTTGTATGATCTTCATTGTTTTGAGGTCCTTCCACCTTTATGGTACCATCATCGATTAAGTCTTGGACTAAATGCTTAAGCTTCATGCATTCTTGAGTTTTATGTCCTTTGCTATGATGATATTTACAATGATGCACATCATTCCACCACATAGGTTTGACTTGAGGCTCATATGGCCTTGATTCAGGTAAAACAATGATTTTGTTGGCCACAAGTGTTCTTAAAGCATTTTCCAATGGTTCACCTAGGAACATGAATTTCCTTCTTTTAAATGAATGGAATAAAAGTTTAGGCTTGTTGGCATTCAAATTATTGAAAGGATTATTATTATTATTATTGTTTTTGTTGTTTTTTTTAAAGGAGCCTTGGTTGTTTGATTAACATTATGTGTTTGATTTGACCCATTCGATAAGTTAAAAGGAGTAGCCTTTAGGTAATGTGCTTCCACAACTCCATCATTTACAAGGTTCTTATTGGTGTTTTTCAACCATAACCTTGGTTTATAATTTTTTTTTTGTTGGCTCCCTTGTTATTATTATAATTATTTAAGTTATTATTGTTGTGGGTGTTGGTATAACCTTTGTTTTCTTTAAATAGTTCAATTTTACTTCTTTTTACCAACACTTCTTCAATTTTTATCCCATTTTCAATGATCTTTTCGAATGTGGGGCGATGTTGAAGTTGGAGTCTATAGTTCATCTCCATGTTTAGGTTGTTCATGAAGATCTCCATCTTTTCCTTTTTTCAGGTATACTTCGACGGTATCGTGCGAAAACTATTCTCCATCTTTGGAGAAACCCTAGAAAAGGCTCACCATATCTTTGTTTTGTGTCACATAGGTTGATCATGGTGATTTCATGCTCTATGTTATAATAATAGTGAGTCATGAATTTAGAGGTTAACTCTTCAAAAATTTTGACTCCTTGGGGTAATTTGGAAAACCACTCCATGGCTTGGCCTCCTAGGCTTCTTGGAAATAGCCTCATTAAATAGGTGGTATCATGCATGAATTCTATACTCAAAGCACAAAATTCTCTTAGATGGTCTTGGGGGTCTGATTTACCCATGTATTTATCATATCTAGGAAAGACCACGTTGGGTGGGAAAGGTACCATAACCAAATTTTGATCAAATGGAAATGGACATAAAGCCTCAATGGAAAAAGGTTTTGGTTTGGTCGCTTTCTTCATGATGTTGATTTGTGCTTGAAACATTTTGAGTTCTTTATTCATCACATCTAGTGGATTTTATTCTTCCTTATCTTTTCTTAGTATGGTGGTATCATAATCATGAGGAAGTTTGACCCCTGATTGGGCTAAGTTAAGGAAGTATCTTTCCTTATTTATTTCTAAAAGTTTGTCCATTATCTTAAGGAATTCAGGATCTTGGGCAGCCCTATTGGCTCTTTCTTCAGTTGTTTCCTTTGGCCCTTGGTTTTCTTGGTTAGTTGTTCCTTGGTTCATTTCTCCTTGATCTTCATTGTTTCCCTCATGAAGATAATCATAAAATTTAGGGTTTCTATCCATTGGATTGACTCTTTCCTCAAATAGGTTTGGGAGACTATCTTCTTGTTCTTGATTTTTAATAAAAGGAGTTTGAAATATAAATTTGGGGACCTCTTGTGTTGTGCAAGTGTCATATTCTTGTAAAGATATTTTCAATTTATGTGATCATGTAAAAACCGACATCAACAAAGGTTTGATTTGAATTGATTTTCCCCAATTTGGTGATTGTTCTTTTAAGAAGATATTTAAAAATGTAAGATGATTTTTCAATGGATGTTTATCACTTGTTATACGTATCTTCAAAAAAAGCAACCACAAGTACACTTGTCTTTTTAACCCTCTAAACACAAAGTGTTTGAAATTTTTTGAATGTTATCACAAGCTTTTAAACAATAAGTAACTCCAAGCAATCTACCTATTTGTCAAATTGGTTCGTAAACATGATTCTAAATAGGTAGGCTTTCTAAATTAACAAGGTACTAGTAATGATTACATTCAAAATAAATACCAATTTTCATCCCACAACAATTAGGGGCTTCCCACCACCAGTATATTGAAGTTTTGTGCAATCCCGAAGGACTACTCAAGGAAGTTCGATACTTGATATCCTTTTGTCATTCACCCCATTAAGGATGAATGCATTTTATTTTATAGTGGGTTGGATTATTGTGGAAAAGGAAATTGTATCCCACTTTGGGTTGTCCCTCTCACCGGCCTCGTTAAGGCAAATTCTCAAGAGGCAATCCCACTATAGTTCTAGCATGTTCATTTGAAAGAAAATAAGTGAAGTGAAAAGATAGGTTTAGGAGTTTGATTCACAAAAAGGTAAAGAGCGTATCCCTACTATTTTTTTCACTCCCAAGCATAATTAACAATGTTCAATTAACCAAGCCTTCTAATCTAATGGGAATCAACTATTTCTACTTTCCTCCATAAACAATAGGCTTTTGAATTTAATGCTCATTTATTCCTTAGCCTTTCTTTTAATCAAGGAACTTGGTAGTTTTGGCATTTTGATTCACTTGAAAAGTGAATAGCATAGGCCTATTAACAAATCCCTCAAACAATAATAGGCTTGTTAGTTACTAGAGTCAAAGTGAAAATGCCACAATTTAAGTAAAAAATCACCAAAGGATGAAGGCTTACCTCATTTTGAAGCTAGCAAAGGCTAGGGGAATTTTTGATTGAAATTATCATGATTTCACTCACCTAGTGGCGATTGTTCTAGCTCCTTTGCCTCCTCTTTGAAATTGTTATTCCAACACAACCAAGAAAAGTTAAGAAAATAAAGCAAAAATGAACTTTAAGCCTTTTGTTTTCAATTTAACAAAAAATGATCAAGGCATGACAATCCAATTCAAGGATACAAATTTTGATTTGTAAGATTCAACTACTTGCAAGTAGCATTTGTAATCCTTACCTTCCTGCTTGGAATCCTCCAAAATATTATTTATGTGGTTGATGTTCTCTTTGTTGATCTTTTTCGCTATAGCCTTGTCCTCTGTTATTTCGTGTCTCTGGTTTTTTCACCTTTTTATGTCCTGCCATCAGAAAAACATAGAGAACACAATTCTAACCTCTAAAAATAGTCAAAAGCGCAGCAGAAATGCTTAAATGCGCTATTTAAAACCTTGAATGCGCTGTAGAAAAATTCAAATGCGCTGAAATAGAATTTAAATGCACTATTTTATCAATCAAATGTGCATAAAGAAAATATTAAATGCGCAACAAGACTATTTGAATGCACTCTGAAGTCAGGGTGAAAGCGCTGAAATAATAGAAGATAGAAGTCAGAAAGTATAAAATGTGTTGTTTCACTGTGTAAAGGCACAATGCTTTACTTGGGATGCATTTTTTCAGGCATCAAATGTGCTACATGAATGATCAGATGCACTGCAGGACTTCTCAAATGCTCAACTTCACCTGTAAAATAGAGAATTCAAATACAAAATTCTATAATTATATCAATTAATCTAAAATTTAAATAAATGAGGCCTAATGCCGCACGGTGGGTGCCATTTTTTGTACTAATAAAAGTACCTTCATAGGGTTAGCTTAACAATAAATGATCAAATAAACTAAATTACCACAATTAGTAAGCTATTTAATGCAAATAAAGCTAATGAGCACTCTATGGCTCTCTATTTAAGTATGCTAATGACAAGCGCTCAGCAAGCCTCCATTAGTGACAACCTTAAAATGAGAATGAATCTAAATGATTATGAATTTAAGCCTATTTTACTTTAACAAATGCTTAAATTATGCTAAAATGCCTTTTCTAGCTTAAAAAATCAAGAGGTTTTAATGCAATTCTCAAATGTGTGGATCCATTCTCCTAGTTTTAGCCTTGCTTTTATAGATTTTGGCAAGCATAGGGGGTGGATTTGAGTTAATTGTGGTTGAGTTTGAGTTAAGTCCATGGTTTCATCTTTAGGGACAATTTAAATGGTTTGTCCTCAAAGCCTGGGACAAAGAGACAAAATGAGTGGTTAAGATGCTCTCACCTTATGAGTGATTGAGATTCGATTTTAGCTTGATCCATGTGAGCTCAATCCTTAATTCTTATTGGTTGAGGTATTTTTCTCCCATGTGGTGGGTGAGGGAAATTAGGAATTAATAATTGATTTTAATTGATTTGTTTAGCCATGTGTACCCCTTAAATGGGTTGATTTGATTTTTAATTGAATTATACAATTAATTAGATTAATTGCACAATTAATCGATTTATCTTGATTTATTTGATTTAATTGATTTATTTGGCTTTTGATTTTCAATTAATATTGGATTTTGGCTTGATTGCAATTAATGCTTTTATTTTGCCTTAGTTTCTTATTTGATTTGATCTTGACCATTTTTAGCCGATTACATTAAGGAAAGTAGATCCTTAGGAAAATAGAGAGGAAAAAAACATGAAACCTTGTCCCCCAAGTGTGAAGGCAATATAAAATGAATCCCTAATGATGATTACCTCATGATAGAAATGTAATTCCAAGCAAAATAAGTTGCAAACCAAAGAAAACTCCTAATATAAAATAGACATATTTATGCTAGAAAAGGCATCACATTATAAAGTTTATCAAGTAAAAAAGGAAAGAGATGAATGATATAAATGATATGGGAGATGTAAATATCTTGTTAAGAAAAGATGTAAATATCTTGCATGAAACAAAGTCTCTCGTACCAAAAAGGATGCACCATCATGAAATAATACAAAGACATGAAGAGATGATAAAGAAAAAGAAATAAGTATGCTACATTATGTCAACCTAGTGGTCAATCCAATTACACAAGATAAACATTTCCAAGCAAGGAAGAAATTTTAAGGAGGATACCCATCTCATTAAGGAGAAATATCCTAAATAATAAGTCCATACATGGGAGGAAATCATAGTATAATAGAGATGATCAACTAAGAGATAATGGATCCTTCAAAAGAAATAATAAATGTGAGATAAAGATACCTTTCCCTCTAGTTAAGGGAACAAGGAGAAATTCCTATTATGATTCCCTTAATGCACATTACACAAATAGCCTTTCATAATGGAGAGAAACATAATAGGAAAAAGGATATGGTAAGGTATTTCTTTGCTATAAAGGAAATGTAAACATGTTGGATTCAGGTGTGGAAAGGTAAGTACTGAGAGGGGAGGAGTGAATCAGTACTTAAAATCACTTTTAAAATTTTCTAAAATTTCTTCACATTCATTTCCTGATTACTTAACATTTGCATGCATCACATGAAAATAAATAAAACATGTGTAGACTAGGATTTGAGCGTGCACCTAAACCTGTTTTGAAGGCCAAAGACAAACAAACGTCATAGCATATAATCAAATCAAATTTAATGGTAAACAAATTAAAATCAAAGCCACCTCAGTTTAAGCCTAAAATGGATGCGCCCATGCACCGTTTGATATGCTTAGATATAGATGGATGTGGGTGTGCAAACTCAAGCACTTGGAGCATGCAAGATAAATGATGATTTGAGGATCAAGAAGACCCAAAATGACACAAAATAGGTATGAGGAACCTATTTTGCCTCAAAGGCCTCAAGAACACACAAATATGCAAAGCTAAAAGAATGAACTAAGATTGATTAAACAAGAAATGAATCTATGTTAATCCAATTAAGCTAATTTAGATGTGATTTAAGCTTGGAAATGATCTAAAATGATGAATTTATGCTTATGCTAGAATGAAAATGGCATTATAACTTTGCTATTGAGTTTGAGAGTTGAAAGATGATTTGCCTTAGGAAGTGAAGGTATTTATAGGAAAAGGGAAGGGCTTGGTTTAAAAGGATGAGTCAGAGTTAGGGCTAAGGTTAGGGTTGAGTCAAGGACAAGTGTCCTGACAAGTGTCAAGGGAGGATTGAGTTGAAAGTTTGAGGGCATGTGCACAATTTGGTAAATGTGCCCAAGGCCAAGAGGTGGCAAGGAAGGGATAAGAAGGTCTTAAATGCATAATGAATGCATGTAAGAAAGATAAGGAAGGCTTAAATGCATCCTTAAATGCATTTGCAAGAGGTGGCCAAGAGGTGGCAATCCTTGTTGACTAAGGAGGATGACTAAGAGGAGGTTAGCATAAGTTTTGGTAAACCTTTTGCTAATGGAATGTGACAAGATTAGAAAGGGGATTAGGATTAGGATTAGGAGAAAGGGATGGGCAAGTGGCTTTTGGTGAGATTTAGATATTTATTAAAGGTAAATTTAATAAATATTAAATATCTAGGCTTAGGGTTTGAAGGGACTAGATTAGGGATTTGACCCATTTAGAGGAAGGTTTAGGACTTTCTAGAAGAGTTTAGTGCTCTTTAGAATTTTGGCCAACTTTGGGATAAAAAAAATAAATTAATTTATTTTTGAAGTTTTTGGGCAATTTATTAATTAAAATAATTAATAAATTAGGGATAATGTCCAAATGACATTTTTAGGCTAGATTCCTTAATTAAAGATTTTTAATTAAGAGAGAGGGATTTAATAGCATAAAAATAAATAAATTAATTAAATAAATAAATAATTAATTAATAAATGATGATGTCATCAAGGATTTTCAGAAAACAAAAATAATTTATTTTCTGAAAGATTTTTCGGTGTCTACATTTTGCCCCTCTTTGATGCGATGCCGCAAGTGGCATGGCGTCAAAGATAAGAAAATAAGATGCCAAGGCTAGAATCAGAAGAAGGGGGTAACGCCCGGGTGGACTAGGAGAAAGAGGATACATGCCCCGGTGGGACAAACTCATGGAAGATGCGCCCAGTGGGGCAAGGAGAAAGAGGGATTACGCCCTGGGACAGAGTGTGCCCAGCGGGACGAGGAAGGAAGAGGGGTTAGGAAGAAAGGGGAGATAAATAACCTCACTTCTAAGAACAAATATGGATGATATGCAAGATGAGATGGAAATGCAAGATGCAAGATGCAGCGATATGCAAAGATGCAAGATTAATCTATATGATAAATGCAAGGGACCAGATAGCTCCAAGTGCAAACGGGAGTGCACAACCTAGATTTAATATAGCTATGTTAGAGACCTGCCAAGGATACTGGGATCACGAGGCCTGTCAACAACGTCGCAGAGGACTAACGAGGACTGACGCTAAATAAACACACAGGGTTGCCCCAACATCACACATGAAGCGCAGAGGCGACATGGCGGATCCGATGCTGAAGGAACCACAAACACACAACTGACTCACAGGCAGAAGCGAAAGATCAAAAGACCTTGCCCCAGATTATCTGCACACGCAGCACACCGTGATATAAAGAATCGTGGTGACCCTGGTGGGATAAAGAGAAGCCAAAAAGATTAACAAGACCCAAAGGACAAAAATCCAAGATCAAAATGATAACTCCAAAAAGACATCCTTTGCCAAGGAGAGAGATTAGGTTTGATTGATGGTGGGAAGATTGGTCGGACAGGAGGAACGATATATCCTCAAGGACCAGGATGGAAGATTAGGTCAGATAGGAGGAACAATATATCCTCAAGGACCTATGGGCTGGTGAGAGAATAAGTGTAGTTGTTCGCTGACAAAAGCTGAAGTTCAAGGAATAATCAGGATGAGCAAGGATAAGTTGACAATTGATGTTGTTGAAGCACAATGCCCGAGTCAGACTAAAAGTTTTCTGAGGCTGGGGATGGGACAAGATATTCCTGATCAAATGCTGCTGCAGGACGGACAAGGACTAAGACAAAGGAGGAACGATATGCACAAGGGATATGTACAGAAGCTCAGGATTGGGGATAGGAAGATCACACTCGGCGGGACTCTCACTAGGACGGAGATAAGAAGGATAAATACAGGGATGATTGTGCTGTACAGGAAAGGGATAAGGATATGGTACAAGATATGGTACAAAGCTTTGGAATAGGATATGGATTGCAGATGGGTTGGAGGAAGATGGAAGCTGAATGCTTGGAAGATAGGGGAGATGGAACTGCTGGGAGATCTGTTTAAGAGATTATGGATGGAGGAAGAGGACAGTAGCTAAAAGGACAATTGAATAGATAAATAGCTCAGTTTACTATGTTGGCGCCTGTTTGCCAGGTTTTCACCAACATACTTGTCCAAGGCGCTTGAATTGCCAAGTTTTCACCGTTGGACGATTATTTTCTCTTTCTCTTTTCTTTTTTTCTTTTTCTTTTTGCTTTTTTTCTTTTTTTTCTTTTTTGAATGTTTTTGGATTTTCTGATATATGCAGGATCAGGTTCAGGCATAGAACCTCTTCAGATGGATGATGTTGATAGGATCATTCAAGGGCTCGCCCTCTGGTGTTGATAGCTGATAGGCTCCCGAGCCAAAGGATGCGGTGACAACATAGGGGCCCAACCAAGTAGGCTCAAACTTGCCTTTCTTTTCTCTATTTGCTAGGACCTTCTGATTTTCTTTAAGGACCATGTCACCGACCTGGAATTGTCTAGGATGGACCTTTTTGTTATAACTCCTTTTGAGTCGATTCTGGTATGCAACCAGGTGATCGTAGGCTTGCTGTCTCTTTTCATCTAGCAGATCTAGCTGTGTGAGCCGGGCCACACGATAGTCTTCATTAGTTGTATAGTTCTTCATGGAGACTCACAATGATGGAAGCTTGACCTCGATCGGTAGAACAGCTTCGGCACCATATACAAGGGAGTATGGGGTGGTGCCTGTGGGAGTGCGATAAGAAGTGCGATAGGCCCAGAGGGTAGGATTAATTTGGAGGTGCCAGTCACGACCAGAATCATTGACAACCTTCTTGAGGATTTTCAAGATAGTTTTGTTGGTTGCCTCAGCTTGGCCATTTCCTTGAGGGAAATATGGACTGGAGAAATGGTGATGGATGTGGAGTCTGGCACATAGATCATCCACATGTTGGTTTTCAAAAGGTGTGCCATGGTCTGTGAAAATGGTAGATGGTATGCCGAAGCAGAAAATGATGTGGTAAAGGATGAACTTGGATATTTGGATGCCAGTAGTTAGCGTGAGCGGAATCGCTTCAACCCATTTGGTAAAGTACTCTGTGGCTGTTATGATATACTTGTGTCCATCCGAAGAGAGGGGGGTGATCAAGCCAATGAGGTCGAGGCCCCAACATGAAAAAGGCCACGGTGGTGCAATAGGCTGTAGATCCTGTGCTGGTGCATGTATCAAATTGGCATGCTGTTGACATGGGAGACATTTCTTGACAAATTCACACGCATCATGTTCCATTGTTGGCCAATAATATCCAACTCTAAGCAGCTGCTTTGCTAGAACCATGCCACTTGTGTGGGCACCGCAAATTCCAGCGTGAACTTCTTGTAAGGCCAGGATGGCCTCGTTTGAATCTAAACATCTAGATAGGACATTGTGATACCCGCGACGATATAGGGTGTTGGCTACAAGAGTGTAGCGGGAAGCTCTACGAACAAGGTTTTGGAGTTGGTTATTGGTGAGATGGGGAGATATGATACCATTTTTTAGATATGCATGGATTTCGTGGTACCATGGGGATTGGGGACCAACCAAGACACACACCATGTCTGCATCGGTGTTCTCATAAGCTGGCAAGTGTAGCTGCTCGACTAGAAATTCATATTGTGTTGCGTCACGTGGGATTTCCAATAAGGATCCGATGGTTGCCATTGCATCTGCTGCTTTGTTCTGAAGCCTTGGGATCTGATTGAATTGTAGATGTAGGAAATGCTCTTTCAGTTTATCCACCAGTTGTTTGTAGGGTAGCAATTTGTCGTCCTTTGTCTGATACTCATCAAGGACTTGCTTGATAATGAGCTGTAAATCTCCAAAGACTTGTAGTTCTGTGATGTTCCATTGGATAGCTGTTTTGAGACCTAAGATGAGTGCCTCATATTCTGCAATGTTATTGGTACAGGGGAATCCCAACTTGAATGATTTTGGAATATAGTCACCTTGAGGTGTGACGAATAGGATTCCTGCTCCAGAGCTATGGGATGTGTTGGAACCATCAAAGTATAGTTTCCACATGGGCTGCTCTTCAATCATGCATAAGTGTTCATCAGGGAATTCCATGATTAGTGGATAGGCATCCACCAGTGGTGCTTCTGCTAGTTGATCGGCAATGACTTGCCCTTTGATTGCTTTGCGATCTACATACTGAATGTCAAATTCGCTGAGTAACATGACCCATTTTGCCATACGACCTGTGAGGGTTTTCCTTGATAACAGATACTTAAGAGGGTCCACCTTTGATATGAGCTTGATTGTGTGGCTAAGCATGTAATGTCTAAGTTTTTGAGTGGCAAAGACCACTGCTAGGCATGCTTTCTCCATGGGTGAATAGTTAAGCTCATAGCCCACAAGAGTGCGACTGATGTAGTAGACAGCTCGTTCTCTATTTTCATCATCATGCTGTGCTAGGAGTGTCCCTACTGCTGTAGCTATTGTTGAGATGTAAAGGATGAGTGGGCATCCTGGAACTGGTGGTACTAGGATTGGAGCGTTAGCTAGATACTCCTTGAGCTTATCAAAGCTTCTTTGACATATGGGATCCCACTTGAAGTTGGTGTCTTTGCATAAGAGATGTGAGAAGGGTTGGCACTTGTTTGCTAGCTACGAGATGAACCGCCGAACTGATTGAAGCTTGCCCTGTAGGCTTCTGAGCTGTTTGAGATTTCTTGGTGGAGGCATCTCCGTTATTGCTTTTACCTTTTTAGGATCGATCTCTATGCCTCGTCTAGAGACGATGAAGCCTAGAAGCTTGCCAGATGTAACACCAAAGATACATTTCTTAGGATTAAGCTTTAAGCCATAATGATTTAGACGATCAAACACACTCTCTAGGATGTTGAGGTGCTCATCTCTTGTTTTGGATTTTGCAAGGATATCGTCCACATAGTCCTCAAGGATCTTGTGGATCATGTCATGAAAAATGGCTGTCATTGCTCACTGATATGTTGCTCCTGCATTCTTTAGCCCAAATGGCATCATGTTGTAGCAGAAGGTACCCCATGGGGTTGTGAATGCTATTTTATGTTGATCTGCTTCTGCTATATGAATCTGGTTGTAGCCGGAAAAGCCATCCATTAATGATAACATCTCATGACCCGCTGTGAGGTCTACAAGCATGTCTATGTTTGGCAATGGGAAGTCATCCTTAGGACATGCCTTGTTCAAGTCCCTAAAATCAGTATAGATTCTGATGTCGCCAGAAGGCTTTGTGACTGGCACCATGTTAGAGATCCACTCTGAATAGTCAATTGCTCTGATGATCTTAGCTTGGAGGAGCTTCTCAAGCTCTGCTTTGACGAGCAATGCTACCTTTGGATGCATTTTCCTTAACTTCTGCTTCACTGGCTTGACGTTTGGATCTACTGATAGATGATGAACAACAAGATTTGGATCAAGCCCAGGCATGTGGGCGTATGACCATGCAAAATTGATAACTGATTCCTTGAGCAAGGTGCTGAGAGAAATTTCTTCTCCTTCTGTTAGGTTGACTGCAATGTAGGTGATCCTTGGACATTCTTCTGTTCCCAAGTTGATTGGCTTGGTTTCCTCTATGATGATCGGTGACTGCTCTGGTCTATAATCTTGGATAGGGGGAAGAGGCAAGGCTTCATCTTCTAGCGCTTGAATTGCCAAGTTTTCACTAGAAGATACACCCTTTATTTTTACTATTTTGGAATCAAAATGTGCCCCAAGGGGGTTTTCACATAAAGACTCATGATGTTCTTTTGCTATTTCTTTTTTGCGACTAAAGCTTGCCTCTTCCCCAAAATATCCTTCTGGGTGAAGCTGATAGACAGAGGTTGATGTTGGATCCTGATTGCTTGCTGGACCTGATGCCCCCATGAATTCTAGGAGTGCTTGTGCGCTTTGGAACTCGTCGATGTGTGCGATGCTTGGTTGGTCCCAATCTATGAGGTCGGGGTTTGTGAGGGGAAGATCTATGAGGTTGATGGATAGTTGTTGGAGGACAGAAGTCCCCAGGAGGGTGTCATTAGCAAAGATATCATCGTAGGATGGGATGGCTTTCTCTTCGGGGATGTCTTCGATTTCCATGAAGTCATCCTGGCTATTCGAGAAGTTAACGCTAGTCATGTTGGTGCCCTCAGTTGCGGTATTGGGCTCTTGTTTAAGCAGGTGAGAGGTATTAAAGCCAAGTCCTTGCTATTCTGGATTCTGGGATGGTATGATAGGAAACAAATTTCCATCCTCTTGTGGTCCTAGACCACCACCTTGATAGTTATAGTGTTCTGTGACATTTTTGTAGGGGATTGGGTATTTCTCTTTGAAGTACTCAAGAAGTTGCGTGTCACGGGATGGGGGATCTTTGTATAACCATTTGTTAATATCTGGATCTATTTCTTTGCTGTTGATGGTACCATGAGACTCAAAAGTCATGTTTCCGATTTGCTTGAGCTTATAATGTTCCTCAACAGGCTTGTTTTGACAACTTGGGCGTCCTTGAGTATGTGGATCACGTGGAAGAGCCCCTACAGCAAATGCATCACTGAGGCTGTATTCGCCACAACCCTGGTTGTTGATCTTGACGGATGATAAGGTGGAAGAGAGGATGGTCTTTGGATCGCGATGGGATCGGGATGAGCTAGCAATAGAAGTACCAATATCAGTTCCAGGACAATGAGTTGAATGAGGGAAAGATGCTTCCATCGCAAGGCAGTATGCGAAGGGGTTAGGGTCAGCGTGGATGGTAACCTCAGTGCCTTGATGTGGAAACTTGATGCACTGATGGTAAGTAGATGGTACGACCTTAATGGAATGGATCCATGGACGACCGAGGAGGATATTGAATGGTAGGTCAAGATCAACAACGTGGCAGAGGGTATCTTGCGTTGCTGGGCCTAGCTGGATAGGCAAAGTTATAGTACCTTCAGAGGTACGCTCCAAGTTATCATATGCTTTGATAGTGATCATCTCATGTTGTATGTCGGCCTCCGTGAACCCAATCTTCTTGATGAATTTTAATGTGCACAAGTTGAGGGCTGAGCCATTATCCACCAGAACTCGTTTGATGGCAAAATCTCTGACCATGACAGCAATGCGGAGAGGGAGAGTATGGTCAGGAGCGACATCTGGTATATCAGATTCTTTGAAGGATAAGGCACATGCTGCTGATAGGTGTCCCACAAGAGTTTCAAACTGAGTTGTGTTAATGTCCATGGGGACATGGCCTTCTTTTAGAGCTTTGTCCAGGATCTCCTGATGGATGGGTGATGTGCGGAGCAAATCCAAGATAGATATTTGGGCTGGCATGTTCCCAAGATGCTCTATGATATTGTATTGTGCACTTGGTGCATTATGCTGTGTTGCGCGTGCATTTGATGCTGGCCTGGTGTTAGACTGTGCTGTAGATGCAGTAGACGTTGGCCTTGGAGGAGCAGCTGACCTCGGAGGAGCACCGGCAACAGTTATCCTACCACTGCGGGTAGTTGCAGCACATTGTCGATCCGGCTCTCTGACGTGGATGGTATTGATGGTGGGCTCATCTTGGATGGGCTCAACTTGAGTTATGCATCCGACATACTTGTCATAGTTGATGTAGGCTACTGTGTGATCTTCTTGCTTGCCTTTGCCACGATTTTGGGGCTGATTGGCGTTGGCTTGATTCTTCCCGGTATCGTGTTGAGGGAACACATTTTGATATATTTGCAATCCGGCGTTGGGTGAAGCTTGAGCTGGTGCATCGACCTAGATCTCCTTGTGATCAATGAGATCCTGGATGTAGTTCTTAAGCCACATGCACTTCAATGTTGTGTGCCCCTTCACACGATGGTAATCACAGTATTCATGTTCTTTATACCAATCAGACTTTGGTGCATTGTCATCCTTCTATGGGATGGGCAGATATGTGATCATATTTGCCTTGGCTAGCCGATAAAAGATCTGATCCAGAGGCTCACCCAAAGGTGTGAAAGTCCTCTTTGGATTGTTCTGATTGTTGGGCTTATTCTGCCTTGGGGCAATGTTAACTGCGTTAATAGGATTGCCTTGACGTGCTGGCTGTTGCTGTTGGTATTGCTGCTGATACTATTGCACAGGTGGTTGATGAGCTTGAAGAGGCTGCTGATAAATAGGTGCTTGATATGCGGGAGTTGGTGGTTGCTGATAGATGGGCGCTTGTGGCGGTTGGTATGTTTGAGCTGGTGTAGGACTAGCCACAATGAATTGTACATTCTTAGTGTCAGTGGCTCCATCTGTAACAACATTCTTGTTATGATTCCAGTAACGGGATTTATCATTGTTGGGTTTGTTCTTGGAATCATCCTTGAAGTGACGAATAGTGCCTTCATCTAGGAGAGCTTTTTCGATGCCTATGCCTTTGCTCTTGATGTCTTGGTATGTCTGGAGACAGTTCATTCGCATGTGATGGGATAGCTTTGGATGCAGGTTATCAATGAAGATCTTTGTTAGATGCTTCGCTGGCGGCTGATATGATAACATGGTTGTAAGATTCTACCATCTTTGCAAGTATTCTGCAAGGCTTTCTCCATCTTTCTATTTTGAGTTGCATAGGTCTAGCAAGGACAACTCATTCTCCACATTATGGGCATAGTGTGTGATAAACTTCTCAGAGAGTTCAGCAAAGGTTTTTATTGTCCCATGTGGTATTTTGTAAAACCACTCAACAGCAGTTCCTCCCAAGCTTTTGGGAAACAGGCGCAGGAGATAGTTATCACTGTAAGCCACTTCTTGGCACGCCATGTAGAACTCTTTGATATGGTTTACTGGATCTCCTTTCCCCCGATACTTGTCAAACTTGGGCATCTCAAAATGCTTGGGGAAAGGGATAGTTGCTATGGACCGATCGAAGGGATATGAGCACACCTCTTCAAACTTGTATGTTTTATTCTCTGTTCCACTTTGTAGCTCTTTTAGAGCATTTTTCATTGCTTCCCACTCAGCATTGAGTGGTGAGGGAACTGAGACTTCTGCTTGTGATGGAAGCTGTGGAACTGGATATGGCGCTTGCTGTGGATAAATAGGTTGGAACTGATTTTGGGGCAATGGTTGCTGGGGATATTGCTGGTGTGGCATAGGGGGATATTGTGGTAAATGATATGGAACCGCTTGATGTTGTTGGGCTGCTTGCTGTTGTTGAACTGGCGATTGTTGTGGGACTGCTTGCTGATATTGGACATTTAGAACTTGCTGTTGTAACTGATGGGTGGGAACTTGTTGTTGCTGGGGGATGATAGGGATTTGTTGCTGGGGCTGATAGCAAGGGATTTGCTGTTGTTGAGGAATGATGGGTGTTTGCTGAAAGGGGACATGTGGTTGTTGTGAGGGAGGCTGTTGGAATGATGCTGCTTGCGGGTATGATGGTGGTAGTTGCTGAGGTTGGCTTTGGTTTTGGCTGATATAAGCTGGGTGCATGCCTGTGTTACTTAGAGGCGGAACAGATGTGGGGAAGCTAGAAGCAAAGGGTGATGGGGTAAGATAGCTGGGGAAAGTTGGCTGTTGAGGTGGTGGAACTTGTTGGAAGGTATTTGGGATTTGGGACGAATAGCTTGAAGCCAGCGGTGGTTGGGGTAGCTGCTGCTGTGTTGCTTGGGCGAAGGCGGTTTGTTGACTTGCAACCATAGATGTAGGGGATTGAGATGGGATCCCCCATGCCTTCATTTCTTCTTGTGTAAGGCCCCACTGAGAGCTTGTGTTAGGGTGCACTGTAGTGGATGATGGAATGGTAGGAGCAATGGGAGCTTGGGACACGAATGATGGTTGAGAGAAAGGAGCTTGTTGAGGTTGTGGTTGAGCGGATGCTTGTGAGGAGGAAAATGAAGGAAACACCCAAGAGAAAGATGAGGTTGGAATGGGAAGCGATTGCGCTAACCCCAAAGAAGAAGGTACGGGTGCTTGGGGGGTGAAGGGTGACGGTGCTCTTTTGATGGTGAAAGGCGTTGCTTGACTTGCGGATGGTGGCAAAGCTTTTGGTGTAAACTCTTGCGTGAGAGGTGGAAGCTGACTTTGGGTTAAGCATTGGATTTGAGCTTGGGTAGCCATAGCAGATGATGAAGCAAAAGGGGTATGAGATGGAGCGGATGGTGCTGCAGCTTGTGTTACGGGACTGGCGAGGCTTCCTTGCAAGAAAAGGGGAATGGTGGAAAGCTCTTGGGGTGTTTGCATTATAGGATCGGGGAATGTTTGGACAAACGGAGAATATGCTTATGCTGGAACTTGGATTGTTTTGATGGGGATGCATGGATAGAGAGATGGTGGGATGGAGGTACTTTCTGGCAGATAGTGGGCAAACGTGCTTTGCTGATGTTGCGGTACAAGGGCATTGGTCGCTGGTGGGATTTTTGGAGGATTTGCAAATGCTTGGTTTGCCAAGGGGGATGAAGGGATGTTTGGATCTTCACATGGGTTACTGGCTTGGATCTGGGGATTGTAGGTCATCATGACGTTGGTGAAAAGGTTGGGATCGGATGAGGTTGTTGGTGGATAAGGATTCATGCTTCTTCTTTTCCGAGATCTGGTCTCAACAGGCATGGAGATGCAAGTGCTAAATGGATGCAAGATGTTTGGCTAAAAGATGTTGATGGATGCAAAGTTGATGAACTTCTAAAGATGATGACTTCTAAGATGTAAATGCAAAGATAGGGATCAAGATGGCGATGATGGAAGCTGGATGGAACAGATATGGATCAAGATGGTGGAGGAAAGATAGGTTGCTGGTGAAAAGCTGGTGAAAGATTACTGAGTGGTCAACAAATGAGCTGTTGTTTTTCCCAAATGGAGGATCAGAGATATGATGGGGTCAACCTAGGATAGACTGATGATCTTCGGTCAACAAGTTTCTTATCAATACACTCCAATCTCTTGCTCGAGATGATGGCTATGCAAGGACAAGGTTTGATTTCTTTATGATAACACGTTGTGTCAAAAAAGAAGATGATGGTCTCTGATCTTGGATAAGGGATAGGAACAACTCAAAAAGGTAGAACACTAAGTGTTGGTGGATCTCTGGATTTGGAGCAAAAGATGATGGATCTGCTTTGGATGGCGGATGCTAAAAGATAAGGATGGGAAGCTGGTTTAGTTTGGTGATGAAAAGATGGTGAAGGATGATGAAGGAACAATGCTCTAGAAGGATGATGCAAGTGCAAATGACAAGGACTGATTCTAGAATGCTGGTAGGAAGATGAATGCACTTTATGATGTTTTGAAATGCAACTAAGGTTTTGATGCTGATGCAAAGGGTGAAACTAGGATGAAACTAAGATGCAAGGCTATTTGAGACAAGATTTCAAGATCTGAAGATGGAACAAGACATGAACAAGGATTTTGGCTAATTTTCTGGCTCAAGGTTGACAAAGTGATGATTAACTCAGAAACGGAAGGCGAACTGTTTGATGTGGGCGTTATGGGAAATGTTCTCAAGTCTGGCTTGGGACTTTTCTTCGGCTTTGGTTTCTTGGATAGTGGATTGATAGGTCTTGGTGTTCTTCTTGGTAACTTTTCGCTTTTGATAGGCTTGGGATTTGGGCAACTTCGCTTTAGGATGTTTGTTCTTGCTGGGCATCACTTGGAAAAGAGGCTTCTGATTTTGAGACAAAGGTTTCCAATGGCAAAGGTTAAAGTCAAAGCAATCCCCGCAAGGGACAAAGCAACCCTGCGGGATACAATCAAAGACAACTGACTCTGACAAAGCTTTGAAAGTGTATGTTTCAACAAGTGTTTTCACGGAGTCTTTGACTGTCAAGCACTTCAAAAAGATCTACCTAAGGAAGGTGAGTATCAAAATCGCTTGCCTACAGCTTGGTATCCCCCAGAAGGGAATACAAATGGTGAGTAATCTTGAGGCGACCCGGTAAACCCCTTGGAATCGGTCCTTGCACAAGGATTTTGATACTTTCGGATGTAGATAGGGTAGCCTCTATTTTATCAGGTTTTTAATAATTCCATGGTGTCTCCATACTCGGTTATGCTGATCATCTGTGACTCACTTAAGAGCCTTGCCAATAATGCTGGGGGAGAGGAATGTTTACCATCCCCAGACACGTGTTTGGCACGAACGCCCGGCGATTAGGAGATGTAAGCGATTCTTTTGGTATTCGCTTATTTGTATATCGGCCGGGGGGGATACCGGTTTGAGGTCATTCTCCGAGGAGGAAGCGCTTCTCCTTGGACAGGCCTCGCTAAAAGCAGAACAGGTGAACTTGTCCAAGTTCAAGTGTTCCACGTTGCTTACTCTAACAAGGTTTATGCAAGAATTGAAAAACTCCTACATGCACATCAAGCAGATTTTGTTCATTTTCTCAAATTTGATTAAGTGATGTTTGAACTTTGAAATGAAGACACTCGTGATTAGATTTTGATTTGTTCTTTTCTCCAAAATGTAAATGATTTTACACGGTTGCAAGTTCTTTCCTTTTGTGCATTCAAGATTTGATTAGCGAGTTGATTTAAGAATTTTGAAAAAGCTTTGTTTTATCCCTTAGATCACTCAAGATTGAATTTGTTTGCTTGCTTTGAAATCTGAAATAGATGAGGGAATAGAGTTGTTCGTTCCTTTTAGTGCATTCAAGATTTGGTTTGATTTTCAAATTGACAATGACACTTAGGACCTAAGTTCTTTCCTTTAGTTTCATTCAAGATTGAGTTTGACCTTTGCTGTAATAAAAGAAATGAAAAACCAGTCCCTAAGCAACTTAAGACAAAAAACTAAAAAGCGACACTGTCCAGCTTATAGGCGACGCTGGAAAGTGCAGAAGCAACATTTGATTCTTACAGGCGACATTCTGTACCTCAAAAGGTGACAGATAAAAATGCAGAGGCGTGATTTCTTTCGTTACAGGCGTGATTTCTTTACATGCAGGCGACAGAAGAGAATTCTGAGACGGAACAGAAGTTATTGATCACAGGAAAATCTTAGTTATGCAGGCGTGAAAACAGAGGTCATAGGTGTCATTTCTTTCCTCAAAGGCGTGATTTCATTGCAAGAAGGCGTGACTGTATTGTTTGTAGGCGACATTTCTTTTCATGAAGGCGACATTTCTTTGTTTGAAGGCGACATTTAATTGCTGTAGGCGAGATTTCTTTGCTTGAAGGCGTGATTTCTTTTGTTTCCTGCAAAATACAAGCATATAAAGTATAATTTCATCAAAATGATTATGGTGAGAGTCCCACCGGGTGTGCCAGAATGTAGACTAGGATTTGAGCGTGCACCTAAACCTATTTTGAAGGCCAAAGACAAACAAACGTCATAGCATATAATCAAATCAAATTTAATGGTAAACAAACTAAAATCAAAGCCACCTCAGTTTAAGCCTAAAACAGATGCGCCCATGCACCATTTGATATGTTTAGATATAGATGGATGTGGGTGTGCAAACTCAAGCACTTGGAGCATGCAAGATAAATGATGATTTGAGGATCAAGAAGACCCAAAATGACACAAAATAGGTATGAGGAACCTATTTTGCCTCAAAGGCCTCAAGAACACACAAATATGCAAAGCTAAAAGAATGAACTAAGATTGATTAAACAAGAAATGAATCTATGTTAATCCAATTAAGCTAATTTAGATGTGACTTAAGCTTGGAAATGATCTAAAATGATGAATTTATGCTTATGCTAGAATGAAAATGGCATTATAACTTTGCTATTGAGTTTGAGAGTTGAAAGATGATTTGCCTTAGGAAGTGAGGGTATTTATAGGAAAAGGGAAGGGCTTGATTTAAAAGGATGAGTCAGAGTTAGGGCTAAGGTTAGGGTTGAGTCAAGGACAAGTGTCCTGACAAGTGTCAAGGGAGGATTGAGTTGAAAGTTTGAGGGCATGTGCACAATTTGGTAAATGTGCCCAAGGCCAAGAGGTGGCAAGGAAGGGATAAGAAGGTCTTAAATGCATAATGAATGCATGTAAGAAAGATAAGGAAGGCTTAAATGCATCCTTAAATGCATTTGCAAGAGGTGGCCAAGAGGTGGCAATCCTTGTTGACTAAGGAGGATGACTAAGAGGAGGTTAGCATAAGTTTTGGTAAACCTTTTGCTAATGGAATGTGGAAAGATTAGAAAGGGGATTAGGATTAGGATTAGGAGAAAGGGATGGGCAAGTGGCTTTTGGTGAGATTTAGATATTTATTAAAGGTAAATTTAATAAATATTAAATATCTAGGCTTAGGGTTTGAAGGGACTAGATTAGGGATTTGACCCATTTAGAGGAAGGTTTAGGACTTTCTAGAAGAGTTTAGTGCTCTTTAGAATTTTGGCCAACTTTGGGATAAAAAAAATAAATTAATTTATTTTTGAAGTTTTTGGGCAATTTATTAATTAAAATAATTAATAAATTAGGGATAATGTCCAAATGACATTTTTAGGCTAGATTCTTTAATTAAAGATTTTTAATTAAGAGAGAGGGATTTAATGGCATAAAAATAAATAAATAAATTAAATAAATAATTAATTAATTAATAAATGATGATGTCATCAAGGATTTTCAGAAAACAAAAATAATTTATTTTCTGAAGGATTTTTCGGTGTCTACAATATGATAATTAACAACACATGTATTTTGGTATCACATAAATCTTTGTTAGAGGATACAAACTACGGTGGGGATGACACCCACAACACTTCACTACTACAGGAATAAAGTTACTCGGTTAGGGCTACAATGCTTAGCTATTTCTGATAGCTTATCCTATTAAAGGTATTAACCCTGTTAAGAGTTCTAAGACTTCTAAGTCTACTATGTTAAGAGATTTCACAACTCTATTCCAAGAATTGTAACCTGGTTAAAGGATTTATACATTGTGTGCTATAAATATGTCACACTTTTATGGATCATTACATGCAAGGAAACTCAAGAATGAGCCCTCACAAATCAATCCATAGCTCCCTAGGCATGGAGTGCAAGGGTTTTTAAGAATGCTCTCAACTAGAGCTATTTAGCCTATAACCTTGCTAGTAAACCATGCAATGGGAGATTCAATGAAGACAAGGGCAAGAATGCCAATATCCTCAAGAATCAAGAATGAAAATGCAATGCAATGCTATGCTAGAAATGGAAATGCAAGCTAAGCTATGAAAGGAAATATGCAAGTGTTACAACCCAAGCTAATTAATCTATGTGAGCTAATCTAGAGCATAGAAATGAAGCTAATCTAAGAAAGCATAAATATGAAGCTAAGCTAAGAATGCAAGAATGAGATGTAGAATGCAAGAATGCTCCAAATATTCAAAAAGCTCCAAAGTGACCTAGAAATCCTGCAGCATAAAGTTAGCATAAAAAGTTGGAGATCTAGAATGAAGAAGAGAGCTCTCCTTTTAAAGGAAATGAGAAGGAATGGACCATGGAGATTAAGAGGAAAAAGATTTAATCAACGGTGGAGCATCAAAGAAGAGAAATTCATGTGCACAAATATCCTCCAATAGGAAAATAAGAGTTGATTTTTGTGTCCATATGAGACAAAAAGTGCTTTTTCCCTTTTTATAAAATAAGAATAATGTTTTATTTGTGCAACTTAGGATAAAAGGAAAAGTGGGGGCTTTTTATTTATTAAAAGGGGAGGAAATATTCCTTTTAAATAAATAAAAGCTTAGGATAAGATGGTTAGCCCATAGAAAATAATTGAATAAATGATAGAGCTAGAATTTGATCAAGAACAAGCAATTGATGATTTTAGCAAAAATGCTAGCAAGGGGCTAATAGTCTAGGTGACCATTTTTAGGTGTATACATACATAAGATCTACTCGGTTAAGAGACTTATACAATTTTGATTAACTTTTAATCAGCAATACAAAATTTCTGTCAAATGTGCATCAACAAATGCTATTCAGACTCTATATTCTCATCAATCCATTACCTCATACTATGTATGCATCATACTAACCAATTCAATACTTGGTAGCTTAATTCTGAATCTCTTCCTCAATATTCTGATACTCGGTAGCTTCTCTACTTATTCACCTTCTACTTTGATCTACAATCTCCAATTTCTCTTCACACATGCATATTCCACCCTCTTCTTCTATATATGATCTACATACTCTAAACATCTTATAAGCAAAATATAGGTGGTGCTAGATGTTCTAGAATCTTCATCTTCAAGTGGTGCTAGCATTGGGTACACTTCCAATGCATATTTCATCCATTTTCCCATTGGCTAAACTTACCTTGTAATCATGTGTAATAATTAGATTTCAATCTCCAATGTTTTGTTAGACAATCTCCTCGAGATTGGTAAACCGTTTACTAATCGGTGTCCAGGTTCAATGTACTTAGAATTCATTTGGTGTTGGCCTGCTATGCTTGGTAACATGTTTCCTTTAACTTGGTAACTAAGTTCTCTTATTGGTTAGGTTCTCGGTGCTCAGTTCTTCCTTGCTCGGTGTCTATACTTGCTTTCTCTTTACCGAAATTCCTTGTTAACTTATTTCTTTTACCAATTGCTTTCTTTATCTTACGAACTCATCTTTTCTTCCTTATCAAATGACTTTGACAAACATAATGACTTTCATATAGCTAATAACTAAAAAAATTAACTCTTAGGAGTATCAATCTCCCCCTTTAGCATTAGTTTGGTATGTTTGTTAAAAACCTTCCAAATCTTCAAAGTCATAAAACAAAATTCTCAAAATTCTGTCTTGGTCTATTTCACTTCCTCGGTAAAACTTATTACTCCCCCTGAAGTACTAATTCCAGTACATCTCCATACTTTATGCATATATTCCTCTCTTATATATTTATTCCCCTTTCACTTAACAAAATCCTATATGTAATTCCCCCTTTTCAACTTAGATGTATGTTCCCCTTTTACTTATATTGTATATTCCCCCTTTTTTAACAAAAAGACCAAAATAATTACTTACTTTGTATCTATTTTGGGGATCTTATAAAAAATACCTTTATATTTATCTTCTGCATCCTTCAATTATGCCTTGTAGGTATCCTATAGTGTCTACAACACTACAATTTTCTTACTTATATCTGCAGTTAGACTCACCATGTTGTCCATGACACTGATATCTGGTGTGCTCACTAGATCTTTTGCTTTCTGTATCTACCTCTACAGTGATTCAATGGTTGGTAGAAAAACTATTTGAAGTTCTAAGAGTTCCATCCTTATCTGGTTCTTGTCCTTTCTTAGTTCAAATATCACTCCCATTAGGTTCTTGAGCTTCTGATAATATTCTGTGATTGTTTTTGGCTTGGTGGAAATCTTTGATAGTAGCTCAGTAAGCCCTCTTTCAACATTCTCATCTCTATCCTTTATCGCCTTTGTAAAGTTAGAAAATAAACAAATCTTTTGAAATATAGAAAGAATGGATTGTAGCTCTATTTTTAGTGCATTGAATAACTCAGATCGACTTACCTTGTCCAATGCTACTGATTGAAGAACTTCTTCAATCACCTTAGTCTCCATATCTTTCTTGTGAACCTTCATCAAGTATTCATTTGTGTCAATTCTAGGCTAATTGATGTGATTGAAAAGTTCTTTTAAATGACTATATATGTCTGCCTTTTCATTTATTGTAGCCTCTGGAAAAATCTCATTCAAAATGTTCTTTATTTGTTCCAACACATCAATCTTCTATTTTTTAGCTATAAGCTTGTCTTATGCAACTTTCCTTTTCAATAGGTCTCCGAACTCAGAAAGTTCCTTTAGACTCATGGTAGTATAGTCAACCTTCGGTAGAACTATAACTTCATTTATATCTATCTCTTTTTCTATTTTTCTTTTCTTAGACTTGTTCTTTGAACTTGATGTCATCTTTTCATATGACTGTGTTGAAGTTACTTTAGTTTTATCTTCCTTCTCCTTCTTCTTTTCCTCTTGTTTCTTCTCTTTTATTTATTCCTTCTTTTCTTGTACCTTTTATGTCTGAGTTACCTTTTTTTTTTTCATTCTCTTGTTTTGTTTCCTTTTTCTCATCTGCTATCATTTCTTATACTATTTTTGGTTCCTACTGACCTGTAGTCTCGGTGGGGGTCACCAACTCTGTATTCCGACCTTGAGTAGTGTTTGTCTCTATAGTCTTCTCTTTGGTCTCTTAATTTTATTTTGTTGGATTGGTAGGAGTCTCAACAACATTAGGATCTCCACTTGTAATTTATGAGATAACCACTTCTATCTCAGAAAAATCCATAACTTGTGAAATTACCAACTCTTTTTTTAGTAACCTTGCAGTAGCTGAGTCATCTATATCCATGGACTTTGATTCTAAGGCTTCAGTAACCATTACATTTTCATCTTCTTTGACTATTTCATCAGGGTCTTTCTTGGTAATGTCTTCAATAAGTACTTCTTCCTTGTTTGTTATTAATCCAACTAGCTTGGATTTATCCTCTTCAGTTTGTACATCTTTAATTATCGGTTGGTCAATGAAAAAGATCTTCCTCCAAAGATCATCAGTATCCTTTTTCACTTCTTGCAACTGACCGAACATTATAATCATTTCTCTCCCCTTCACTGTGAATCTATTGGAGTACTCATTTAGAGTATCTCTTATCCCTCTCTTTGTTAAATCTAGGACTATGATTGGAAGGGATCTTTACCTCATTTATTTTTCTGCAGAAATGGCATATTTTCATCTTACATCAATTATTTTATACAGTTCCTTATCAAGATGTTCAACTACCTCAATTGGTAGAATTCTGAACTTATGCAGTGTAGTAATGACTATTTCTTCTATTTTTTCCTTTTCTTCATCTATCCTTGTGTCAAACTTCAATTGCTTCATGACAGAGTATGCTCCATATTTCTCTAATGTCTTGAGTAGTTCATTGAGACTCCTACTCTTTTTGCTCAGTTCTACTTTAAATTGTGACAAGTCAACTGACTCAATGTCACTCTCCTTTTGCAATTTTAGTTTTCTCCTAGGCCTTCTAGTAGCCCTTTCTTCCTTGACATAAATATTTGTCTTCATTGGTTCACCTTCAACTTTCTTCTTTCCTCTTGGTGTAGAGGTAGACTGAGTAGATGGCCTTGCACTGACAAGACTAGGGGTTTCCTTCTTGATTTTTATTTTCTTCCCCTTTATTGTTGAAGGCTCAACAACATCTTCCTCAGGTTCATCAACATCAATAATACCCAATTTCTCTATTAAATCACTAATCATTTTACCTATTTTCCTCATAGCTTTCAGTATTCGTATATATGTCCTTATTTTCTCCTTCACCTCTTCATAGGTGCCATACCGAGTTGAATTTCTATCCTTAGGATTTTCCAAAAGTTCTTTTATCTGTACAATGGATACATCAATATTCATTTTGTAACCTATTGGGGTAGCCATTTAGTTCTAGGCTCTACTACCCTTATTATACATACATTGGTGTCCACTTCAAAACATAAATCATCCTTAAACTCTTCCACTAACTATGGTCGAATCCTATATCTCTTATGCATTCTATCTTGGAATTTATTGAAATAATCATTTATTATAACATTAAAGTTGTCCCCATGCTTTGAATAAAATCACTAATTTGATAAACTATGGGTTTATCAACATTCCATTTGACTTCACCGACTGTTGGAAATGAGTTTTGAAAGTAGAAAAAGATACATACCAACAACGGTCCAAACTTTAGATTTTTTGACTTGGTCTTCCAAATGGTATTCATGTTGTCATCGAGTTGTTTCAGTAGAATCTCACACAAGTCAATCTTCATATCCTTCTTCACCATCTTATTTGCAATATCCATAACTCCACAGGGTACTCTGTCTACCTGATATGATTGGAATATCCTATATGATATTATGTTCGATGCAAATTTCAATCTGGGATCTTTAGCTGTAGAAAGTTTCAAGCCTCTTCAATCCCATTTGACTTTTGTCATCTTATAGAGTTTGTTCTTATCAGTCTGTTTGTACGCCCTCGGTCTATCACCGACTGGAAATCCAGTAAAAATATGTAACACATCGTTTGTTATTTTTACTGGCCGATCAAGCCACATGAACTTGCCATGAAATCTACTCAAGACAATTCTAATCCACTCATACTTGAATATTGTTGGTACATGCATTACATGAACCAAACCCTTGGTATGTAGGTGAATGTATCCATTCTTCAATTGATCATTAACACACAACTTCTAGTAAGATGCATCAATCCCAGCTTGACAAATATCCTCAATTTTAGAATGAATGAAGGCACAAATGTCTTTAATCAAAATGACTCTTAGCAAGATTAGGGATAGGGCTCCGATTTTGTCTATTTCACCATAAATAGTTGGAGGAAGTTTGTACTTCAGATTCAAGGTCGATCTTCTCAACTATGACTGGTTGTTGCAATTTTGGTGCCATTGATCTTTGAAAATATCTCAACAAATTTTAGGGTTCAAATGAAATAACAATATAATCTCTTAATTCAGCTCGATGAACACTGTAAATACTTCAAATGATCTTGAATGTGCTCAGAATTCTTGATTGAATGCTCAAAATTAGCTCTTTGATCTCGTATCTTTCTCTGCTTAAATGTTCTCGCAAGAATATAAAGTAGAAATGATGTATCTTTCGCTCTATTTATAGATTTTCTAGAAGGTTAGGGCTTCCAATAGCTATAAATGCTTTTAATGCTTCCTTACCTAACTTTATATGACCGTTTGACCGAACTATACTTTACTTTACCGAATGCAACAAAATAACTTAAACTCTTCACTGATCAACATATGAAATCACAACTTTATAATTAATATCCAAATGCATCTAATATGCTGATATGGATCTTTGTACTAAATCTAGGAGCTGATTTAAGATAATATTTAAGTTGTCAACTCCTATTCATACCTTGACCGATTAAGTGAAGATAGGTGTACCTGATCCAGAGGATGTGGTGCCATCACTAGTTCCCAATTCTATTCCATCATATTGTGTCTTTCTTCTCCAAGTCTTATTCATCTATTCTTGAATTTAATCAATATTTACTGTAGTCTTTTCACTCGGTTGCTCCTCATTTGAATTCTTATTTTGGTACCTGTAGTCCTTAGCTAGGTGACCGACTTTGTGGAAATGGAAACAAGTCATTCTAGTGTTTCTCCATGATTTCCTATTATTCATTCCATGTATCCTGAAGTAGTTTGCAATAATATAACTAAATCTTCCACAAGTAATCCTTGTATTATAATCCCATGGTATTGTAGGTTGTTGTCAACATTCAGTCGATTAGGGACCCATTTATCATTTCTCTTTTGCGACCTGCATTCTCTAGATTTGTGACCATATCTCTTGCAGTTGTTACAGTAACCATCAAATCTTAGTTTCCTTGGAGTGTTAATAGCTCTTGATCTATATTCAAATGCCTTATGTCCATACTTATTGCAATTATAATAATGACCTTTAAATTTAGGAGAATTTGGTGGATTACCTCCCTTGCTTTTGTAGATGTTAGTTGTATGTCCTAGTTTCCCATAATGATAACACGTAGGCTTCTTAGGCTTCAGTGGGGCAGTAGCTTTGTCTAAGTTGGTTGCTTGTATGGAGGACTCACCGTTCTTAGTAGTATTGTTTGCATTGAAACCAAGTCCAAAGGTGTCATTAGGCTGTCTTTTATTTTTCATTTGTTCATCCAAAATCTTCCATGCTTCTTCATTTATTTTCATGATTTCATTAGCATCTCTCTCAGCTTTCAGATCATTCTTCAAATGTTCATTCTTAGATCTCAATTCTACAATCTCACCAACTTTCCTAGCAACATCCTAATTTTCTATAACAAGTATCTGTCAAGTTGTAGTGAGTTTGTGTCAAAATCTTGATTTCTCTTTCTTTCTCATCTAATCTTGTATTCATTTTCCTTCTTTCTTCTTCTGTAGTTCTTTTGTCATCCTCATATTTTCCCTTTTGTTCCATGATCTCACACATCCTTATCAATTGTGCTTCTTGTTCTCTTTTTTAGTGTTTTCACTTGATCACCAAGCATCTTATTATTTTCAGATAGTTCTGATATGAGTGCATTAGATTCATCAGACATGCTTCCCTTAGATTGTTCTTCCAGTTCCTCTACATGATATTGGGTATCTTTCAATTAAAATGCAAGCTCTTTCCTTTTGTTGATTGAGTGTTTCAACTTTCCGCTTAATGCTTCAATTTTCTCATTAGCCATATTCATCTCTGTTTCCATACTTTCAATTATTCTTTTGTACTTGTAGCTTTGCACCTTTCTAGATCTTTCCTCTCAAGTGACTAAACTCCTTAATAAGAGATTGTGCTTTGATACCAATTGTTGGATTCAGGCATGGAATCCATTACCTCATACTATGTGTCCATCATACTAACCAATTCAGTACTCGGTAGCTTAATTTTGAATCTCTTCCTCAATATTCTGATACTCAGTAGCTTCTCTATTTATTCACCTTCTACTTTGATCTGTAATCTCCAATTTCTCTTCACACATGCATATGCCACCTTCTTCTTCTATATATGATCTACATACTCTGAACATCTTATATACAAAATTTAGGTGGTGCTAGATGTTCTAGAATCTTCATCTTCAAGTGGTGCTAGCATTGGGTACACTTCCAATGCATATTTCATCTATTTTTCCCATTGGCTAAACTTACCTTGTAATCATGTGTAATCATTAGATTTCAATCTCCAATGTTTTGTTATACGATCTCGAGATTGGCAAACCATTTACTAATCGGTGTCCAAGTTTAATGTACTTAAAATTCATCTGGTGTCGGCCTACTCTACTTGGTAACACATTTCCTTTAACTCAGTGACTAAGTTCTCTTCTCAGTTAGGTGCTCAGTAGAACATGGTTCTCGGTGCTTGGTTCTGCCTCGCTTGGTATCTATACTTGCTTTCTCTTTACCAAAATTCCTTGTTAACTTATTCCTTTTATTGAATGCTTTCTTTATCTTATCGAATCATCTTTTCTTCCTTACCGAATGAATTTGACAAACATAATGAATTCCATATAACTAATGACAACAAAATTAACTCTTAGGAGTATCAAAAAGGTCTAGTGTTAAATGAATAAGACATCTATCAACCAAATATTGAACAAATTGTCTAAACTCAACATAATTAGCCAGGTGAATCAAGCTGCACAGGAGGAAGGTGATAAGGAGCCTACCTTTGGGGAGTCAGATGCTATAGGCAAAGCGTAGGGAGAAGGTGCATGTGAAAAAGGATTTACTAAAGTTGAGAGGAAGAAAGCTCAAAAACAATAGTCATAGAACAAACTTAAATCTTACTATCCAGATGTTGGAAAGATTCAGCTCTCTCCTCTTGGAAGACCCTCAGCTATCAGAACCAGGAAGCAAGAAACAATAAGAAATATTATGAATGGTACTCAAATGACCATCCCACGGGTTAGTAAATCCAAAAAGAAATGAATATCATAACATGGAATATTAGGGGATTAAATAATCCTCACAAACATGATCTTATCAGGAATATGATTAGAGATAATAGACCAGATATTGTTTTGATTCAAGAGACTAAAATGTCTAAAGAGAAAGTTGAAGGCCTTAAGTTCTTTAAAGATAACTTTATTAGTGGTAGTAGCTCTGAAGGTGCTTCGGGTGGCATTGCTACTATTTGGAATGTCAAAAACATTGAGGGTGAAGTTATATCTCAAGACAATAATATGACTAGTATAAGATTTCATCATCTTAAAGATAATACTTCTTGGGTTCTTACTAATATTTATGCTCCTACTACTAAAAGTGATAGGAGAAAATTTTGGCTGAAAATTGATCAAGCTAGGAGCCTTTTTGAGAAAGAAAGTTGGATTGTTTTAGGGGATTTCAACACTCCTCTTAAGGAAGATGAGAAAATTGGAGGAAGTCAACCTAATCTGGACAAAAAAATTGATCTTATGAACTTTTATTACGAGACAAGCTCTCATTGACACTAATTTGCAAGGTATAAGCTATACCTGGTCTAATAGGAGAGAAGGCAAAGACTTGATTCATGTTAGACTTGATAGATCTCTAATTACTAATGATTGGTACCAAAATTACTTTTTCTCTCTAACTTCTTTTGTTAGGGCTGGTTCTGATCATTTTCCTCTCTCTTTTATTGCTGATCCCATCTCTAGAAAAAGAAATTTTCCTTTCAGATTTGAGAAAATGTGGACTTTACACCCTGACCTTTATCAGTTTATTAATGAGTGGTGGAAGATTGATATTGAGGGCACTGCTATGTACAAGCTGGCTAATAAGCTTAGGCATGTGAAAGAGAAAATCAAAATCTGGAACAAGGAGTCCTTTGGAAACATTTTTTCTAACAAAGCTAAAATATCATCTAATCTTAAAGATATCCAAGATACTATACAAATTTCTAGTTATGATGTGATTCCAAAGGAAAAAGAAAGCGAAACTTTGATTAAGTACCATGATCTAGTTAAGGAAGAAGTTTTTTGGAAACAGAGATCTCATAATACTTGGCTTAGAGAAGGTGACAGGAACTCTAAGTTTTTCCATCTTTCTACAATCAAACATAAGGCAGCTAATAGAATCTCTAAGCTCAGAGTTAACAACAATCTTCTTGATAAAGAGGAGGACATAGCTAAAGAAGCCATGAATTATTTTTCCAATTTGCTTATTCAAGATTTTGATTTGGACCAGAATGCTCAGTAGGATATTCTTGCCAATATCCCTAAAATTCTCTCTGATCAGGATAACCTCTTCCTTAAAGCTATCCCTTCTAAGGATGAAATAAAAAAGGCTGTCTTTTCTTTTGAAGGAAGTAAATCCCCTGGTCCTAATGGCTTTCCCATGTTTTTCTTTCAAATGTACTGGTCGATTATGGGCTTGGATGTTACTAATGCTATCAAGAAATTTTTTGGTGCCAAAAGAATCCTTAAGGAGCTTAATGGAACTTTTATTGCTCTTATCCCTAAAAAGGTAGGAGCTGATTTGATGGATAGCTTTAGGCCTATCAGTTTGTGCAATTCTTCCTATAAAATTATTTCCAAAGTTATTACTTCCCTCCTTTTGATCCTCCTCCCTAAGTTGATTTCTCATCAACAAAATGGCTTTGTTTCAGGTAGATAGATTCTTGATTCTATTATCATGGTACATGAGAATATTCACTCTTTAGCCTTGGCTAAGAAAGAGGGTTTTATTTTAAAAATTGACTTATCTAAAGCCTATGATAGAGTGGATTGGGGTCTTCTTGAGAGAACTCTTCTTGCCTTTGGTTTCAACAATTGCTGTACTAAGATCCTTTTGTAGTTGGTCACCTTGACCTCTTTCTTGATTTTGGTCAATGGCTCCCCTTCTCCCTTCTTCAAATCCTCGAGAGGCCTGAGGCAAGGGGATCCTCTTTCCCCTATCTTATTTGTTATTATGGTGGAATTCTTGGGCAGATACATTGAGGTAGCTATCTTAAAAGGTGAGTTAAAAGGTTTGAGACCTTCCTCCTCTAACTATGTTTGTTCTCGCCAACAATTTGTGGATGATTCAATTTTCCTAGGAGAAGCCTCTGTGGCTGAAGCAAATTTTTTAAAGCTTTATCTTAATAATTATGGTAAAGCTTCTAGGCAACTCATTAACTGGAACAAAAGCTCTTTATACTTCATAAATGTCCCTGACATTAGATAGAGAAAGATTAGTAGAATCATAGGCTCTCAAATTGGCTTGCTCCCTGCTACCTATTTGGGCTTGCCTCTTGGCCTTAATCCTCTGGATTGTTTTTGGAGCTCCATTGTGGACAAATTCCATAAAAAACTTGCTGGTTGGAAATGTTCTCTCCTCAATCAGGCTGGTAAATTTCAATTGGTTAAGGCCTCCCTCCAGAGCATCCCTGTCTATGCTCTTAGTCTCTTCAGAATCCCTAATAAGTATGCTGAAGCTATTGAGAAAATTCAAAGACATTTTCTCCGGACTGGTGTTGAAAAAAAAAAAGAATGGCTTTGGTTTCCTAGGAGAAGGTCTGTCTTCCCAAATCCAAAGGTGGCTTGGGAATTAGAAGAATTAGACACTTGAATGACTCCCTTTTGGCTAAAATTTGTTGGAGAAGTTATAACTTGGAAGGAGAATGGAATTCTATATGGTAGAGTAAATATAAAAAGAGCCTCCCTAATCTTTGGACTTATTTGGAGTCAGACATTGATATTATGGGCTCCAGTATATGGAAAAATGCTACTAAAACTAAGAGTATCATCCGGGAAGGAGTTAAATGGAAGATTGGTAAGGGGAACTCTGTTAGTTTTTGGGAAGATCTTTGGATTGGGGACCTTCCTTTATCTGAAATCCCTGAATGGAGCAAGTATATGGCTGAATGTAAAAATAAAATTGCTTCTAATGTTGGTAATTATAGGTCCAATAATAAGTGGATTGATTTATCTCTGATTAACATCAACCTTTAGTCTCTTAACAATATGCTTAATGCTGTGGTCATCTCTAATTAGGAAGATACTATCATATGGAAACATAGCTCCAATGGGAAATTCTCTATTGGATCGGCCTATCATCAAAACTTCAAAACTATTGCTTCCCCTTTCTGGGCTAAGGCTTGGATTAGAGGTCTTACTCCCAAGATCAACATTTTCTATTGGATGATGCTTCAGAACAAAATCCTAACTATTGATAACTTGAAAATGAGAGGTATGTATTTAACTAATATGTGTTATCTATGTAGGGAAGATGAAGAATCTGTAAATTATATGTTTATTCACTGTGCTTACACTCAAGAAATGTGGGGCCTCTTCTTCAATACTTTCAATCTGAATTGGGTGCTCTCTAAAGATATGGAGGGAATGTTCAATTCTTGGAACATTACTTCTAGAAACAAAGACATTAAGGGGATATGGAACTATGCTCTACCTCATATATGCTAGACTTTATGGAAAGAGAGAAATGACAGAATCTTCAGAGAGACTAATACCCCTCCCAAGATTTTATTCAAGAAAAATAGTAGATTAATTAGTGAAAACTACAGAATGATGAATCTGGAGGGTACTAATGCTGATGAAGAGGATACTATTACCCTAAAAAAGTGGAGAATTCAAACCAATAACAAGAACAAGACTAATCCAAGGGATGATGTGAAATGGGACTACCCACCTCCTGGTTGGATGAAAGTTAATTTTGATGGTGCGTCCAAGGGGAATCCAAGCATTGCTGGATGTGGTATCATTGTATGAGATGAGAATGGTAATTGAAAATCAATAAAAGCTATCCCTATCAGTACTCAAACCAACCATATGGATGAGGCTTCTGCGGCTTATCAGGGCATCATCTTAGCCAAAGAAAATAATTGTAATAAATTATGGCTTGAAGGAGATTCAAAAAATATCATTGATTGTCTCAATGAAAAATATAAACCTTCATGAACCATTGATAATATAATTAAAGCTACTAGAGAGGAAATTAGTACAATGGCTGAGTGTATCATAACTCATGTTTATCATGAAGGTAATCTGGTGGCTGATTGGGCTGCTAATTATGCTTGCAAAAAAGGGGAAGTCACATCTTGGCAGGACAAGGATAGTTTTCCACTTGAGATCAAATCCATCATTCAACATAAGAGATCTTACGGAATCTAGAGAAGTGAAAGACAACTTAAGTTGGATGGGGATAAAAATGAGGAAGGTAAAGATTAATTATTGCAGCATCATTTCCCAAAATTCCACTTGGGTTGATGATGTATCCTCGCACGATTTTTGGGCTCCGAAAAGATCGGATATTAATACTATATAGGGTTAAAATAGATTCAACCCTATTTAAAATGTTTAGGGGGAAAAAGGGATATATTCTCAAACCCAAATTCCCACCAAGGAGATTCAATTCGATTAACCCAAGAGGCTAATGCAGAATTGGATCAATTTGATGGAAAATATGGAAGAAAGAACAAATCTAATGTTTCCCCTCGGTAGAGTGTATTATGTTTGATATTGAAGTGCAAATACTAACCTTGAATTAGGGCAGATCTGGAAAATGCTGAATTCAGGTATCTGGTTCAATTTTCTAAAGATTCCATCACCTGTTCTGGACTGGAAATGTCGAGGTGGACAAAACCCAGAAATCTTTTCTCCAAATTCACACATGTCGACTTTGACCTTTTAAAAGGTCAAAGACCACATTATTTATTTGAAGTCTGATTCCGATTCTGTTCACAGATCCTAAAAGATTGTCGAAAAGGGTATTTGAATTCACTCTCAGATCT
Source organism: Chamaecyparis obtusa (assembly GCA_027943335.1). NCBI lineage: Eukaryota > Viridiplantae > Streptophyta > Pinopsida > Cupressales > Cupressaceae > Chamaecyparis > Chamaecyparis obtusa. The sequence goes on along the minus strand of BSBK01002287.1, from coordinate 1,623,055 downwards.
AAAATTTTGCACTTGTACCTACAATAAAATGAGGGTTTTTGGTTGTATGGGGGGTTTGCCTTAGTCAAACCCCAGTTTAGGAATTAACCTTGAAATTGAATTGAAATATATTGTGCATAAACAAAGTAATTGAAACAAATCACCTGGCTTATGTTGAAGTCCTTGAAGAGGATTTGAATCCTCAAATCCACAAGTACGAATGCTTCAATGGATGGCAAGATGTCTCTAATCAATGGTATTTTGATCTTCAACACCAATCTTGATTTGATCTTTGCATATGAGAAGGCTTGAATGGATGGAGAAGGGTGAATCTTCAAGGGGGGCTCCAAAGAGATTGAATCCTTCAATGGATAACAATGGATCTCCTTGATGGATGAATTCTTGAACACTTGAATGCTTGAAGACTTTCTTGCACTTGAGAGCTCTAGATACTTGATTGAGAAAACTTGATGTGAAAATGAGGAAGGCCTCCTTTTATAGTGATCTAGGGCACACTCCTCTAGATGGGCCACCTTGGAGAATTAAATCCCAATTAGGTCCTCACCTTTATAAAATATACCTTGATTAAATACAATTAAAGGATTTACCATTTCAGAGCCTGAAATAGCTGACCCGGAGGCGGAGAAATAATTTTCCCGAAAGCCAAACTGCCAACATTTGAAATTTGAAAGCCTGGAGAGAAGAGGTCAAGGTCGAGGTCGACCCTGACCTAGTTAGGGTCAAGGTTGACCTTGACCTAGTCAGGGTTGAGGTAGACTTTGACGTTAGACCCTAACTTTGCCAAGTTTTACAGTAGAGGTTCTAGAAGATACCAGAGATGCAGGATTTGATGTTAGAATAGGACCCACTGTCTGGAACAGATAGAAAATCCCCTGATTGATATGATGAAGAACTAGGAGATCTCATTTTTGAACCCTACCTAGAAAATAGAGCCATGGAAGAGGGAAAATTAGAAAAAGTCCTTAGGACCTTAACCCCAATTTCACATATAATGGAGAAATCAAGCGCAGAGAAGAAGTGGAAAGCGGGGAGAAAGACAAATACATGTAAAGATTTGATCAAGGCGCTTAACATGACCCCAAACCACCTACTCGAAGGGCTAAATGCTCTTAACATGGAAGTGCTTCCATTTTAAGATGATACATTAAGCCCCCACTTTAGCAAGAGTATGGACTCGATGCAAACTCTTGGTAAAGGAGATAGAAATAACAAGATAATATTATCATAATCTAAGGGACAAAGAGAAATCCCAAGCCCCCAAGGACTCAAGTCTTCATCGACTCTTAGATCACAGATAAGAGAGACATCTCTAGAGAGAAAGAAAGAGAGTGATTACCTCGCCCAATGATAACCTATGTCCCATTGTGAATCACACAAGAAAGAAAAGGTGCAACTGGAAAGATGGAATTAGACCACCTAGTGAATGTGGTTACTCACTAGTCAACCCATCAAAAATTTATTCCCAGGAATATTCTATTCCATAAGAATAAAATTAAAAAAAGGGGATCCAATCTTAAGGACACTTCCGACCTTAAGGGATCAAAAATATATGTGTGCTTGAAACTAGAGGGATCAAGAGATCCTAATATAAATCCATACTTTAAGGATTAGTTCTTAATCCAAAAAATAAAGGAAAAATGTTTAAAAAAGAAGAAGTAAATTTAAAGTGCATATCTTCCTTAGGATTTAGCAACTTATGTGCATTACCTTTAGAATATTTAGCATGTTTTGAATTTTTCATAAGTGCGTGTGTGTAATAAGTGAGTAGAGCGTATGCCCCCATGTTAAAGTCATTGCTGACACTTAACAAGAGCAATGGCTTTAATGGAAACATAAACAGCTCCACTGATTACGTTTCCATGTCGAGATGCCCCCAAATGAAGACAAATCAAGGGAAATATCATAGAAACATATAGAGAACATGGAAGGGATCTACCTACCATGGGGTCAATATGATCATAAGATAATATATATATGATATTATTGCAAATGAATTGACATCATTCCCCAAAGAATGTAGAACTACAATCACAAAGGAGGAAAGATCACATAAGATATATGAAGAAGAATCTTTTCGGACCATGACATGGAGACCAAAAAGATTTAGTGCTACCATATCTTGAATCCAAGCAGATTGCACAAGGAAATATTTATGAACAATAGCACATTTACAACATAACATTGAACAACATATAGAAGAATAGAGATACATATAGAAGAATGGAACAACAGTTTTGATTCTTCCATCATCTTGCACCAACTGAGTAACAAGAATTGTATAAAAGAATCTAACAACATTTAGCAATCACATTACGGGAGAAGCACAATATAGCAGGAAAACACACAACAAAGCTACCACGAAGGACAACCCGATCAAGCATGCTGCCTACTTTCCCCATCTCGTTGTATATCATTTAGGGTAGGTGGGTAACTTGCAAGAGGGACTATATCCAATATAGTAGGAATGATAGCCAGTTCCAAACAAGGATCCTCTTGAGAATCACAATGTTCGATACAAGGTGTAAGAGTTAATTGAGATGAAAGCATATTTGGCAAATCAATGTCAATGTCAATAGTCTCATATTCATCATTAACATTATTAGTATCATCAAGAGTATCTTCTTCATCCAAATTAATCAAAATAGGATCTAAGATACGAATAAAATCATCATAATCATGCATGTGAACATCATTATTAGTAACAACATTTTCTAATACATTATGCATAGGTTTATCCAAAGAAGGTAGAGATCTTTTAGCTTTAGCATGAGCATGACACTTTTTACAACGTTCATTAGTAGAGCAATTACATTTTGATTGATTTGAAATAGGCTGAGAACTAGGAGGAACAATCGCAAGATCCTTTACAGGTTCTTTAGGAAGATCAATAGGATTATCAACCATAGGAGAAACAATCATAGGAGCTTTGATAGGTTTGGTAGGAGGAACTTGATTAATAGAACTAGAAGCCATAGTTAAAGGAGGTATCGAAGGTGTAGGTAAAAGACCATGATTAAGATCCATAGGAGGTATGCTTAATTAAAGAATCTTATGATGCTTGTAAGCTTGATACGATTGAAAAAGATTATCAGGGTGAGGAGGACATGAATTAGGTAATGAAGGCCAAAAGAAATCCAGAGTAGCACAATCTCTAGGCCTGGAAGGTTGATATAGACTATGATTGATCATCTTCACTTCGCCATCATGAATGAACTTAAGACACTTATGGATAGGTGAAGCAATGGCATGTATGGTAGTCAACCAAGGCAAACCTAGCTTAACTTGAAATTGATCAGAAGTAGGAACCACACCGAAGGTAGTGTTCATAGTTTTTCCAAAAAGTTCAACCGGTAAAGTAATAGAACCAAATGAGGGATAAAGAAAACCATTACAAGTTTGAATCCACACATCCGATGTATCATAAAAGTCATGTTGTAAGATTTTCATAAAAAGATTTTCTTCAGTGATAACATTGACTAAGGAGGTAGAATCGACAAGACAACCACAAGTAGGTATCTGAGCAACCCTAGCAGCAATGTAAAGGGGACCATCAGGAGCCTTAATAATCTTAGAGTCATCAAAGGTAATCAAAAGTTCCCATGGTCTTTTATTCTTAAATTTTTGTCGAGGTTTAGGTTGAGGTTGCACTTTAGGTTTAGGTTTGGCATTAAATGGAGCTTTAAGTTGAGTTTGAGGTTGAGGTTGAGGTGGAGATATAGAGTGATGAACATGCTCCACTTGATTAACAACATGATTAAGATCATCCATCTTTGAATCATATTCAATTTCCATAGAAGATGGTTGAGCAATAGTGTTAGTATCATGCGAAGGTAAAGGATTTGTATATATTTGAAGGTTCTGATTAGGAGGAGAGACAAATTGATTTCCACTACTATCCAGATTATCAACAGATAAAGCCTTAGCATCAATGAGATCTTGGACCTTATGTTTTAAAGAAAAACATTTCTTAGTATCATGACCATTCTGACAATGATATTGACAAAAAACATTTTGATCAAAAGATTTAGATGCAATCGTAGTAGGTAAAAGAGGTTGAATAAGAGGTAAAGTAATCATATTAGTAGCTAACAACCTATTCATAATAGCATGAAAATTTTTAGAAAGAGGTGTAAACATATGATTTAGTCGAAGAGCAGTGAATGCAAAAGTGACATTGTGAGATGCAACAACAACCTGATCAGCAACTGCATTCGCTAGTTTGTTTATCTTGACATAGTTGTTGAATTTTTGAAACTTGTTTGGATTAGGAGCAGCATCACTTTTATCAACTGGAACAGGAGCCATTGGAGTGTTGCTCTCAAATTAACTCACTTGTAATTGATAATGATGAATCACTGCACAAAGTTGTTGAAAAGAGGTAAATTCAGTAAGCAGAATCTTATCTCTAATATCCTTTTGCAAATTTGAAATAAACATATGTTGAATATCAATATCAGGAACAAGATAAGAAATCTGAGCATGCAAATGCTTAAATCTACCAATAAATTCAGTCAATTTTTCTTTAGCACTTTGTTTACAATGCATTAAATCAGTCAATGACACTTGTGGGCCAATATTATTTTGAAATTGTTGAATAAAGGCATTAGCAAGTTGTGGGAAGGAATCAATTGAATAAGGAGGCAAGGAACAAAACCATTGTAAGGCCTTGTCACGAAATGTTCTAGCAAACAATTTGGCTAAAATCCTATGATCATGAGCATAATCATTACAAAGGATTTGGAATGTTTTAACATGATGAATAGGATCTCCTTTTCCATTATAGTTCTCAAGATGAGGCATATCGACTTGTTGAGGAACAGGAGTTCGGATAATATCCTGGGACAAAGGACTTCCCATGTCACATGTAGGAATACTAAACTTGTTTTGAGTTAAGGAAGCAAGTTGTTGTTGTAGGGAGGATATAGTTTGAGCCAAACTGATGATCATTGAAGCATTAGAGGAAATAGGAGTAACAACATTAGACACACTAGGTAAATTGTAAGAAGCTACAGGAATAGAGGACACAACTAGAGGAACACTAGGAACTACAGTTGGAAGCAGATTGGAATAAGTAAAAGGAACATTATGATATGAAGGTTGTGATGTATAAAGGGACACAAGAGGAACACTCATAGGAATAGAGGGAACCATCACAGTCACCAAAGGAGGAGTATAGATAGGAATACTAGGTAAAGGATTAGAAGGAGGTTCAACACTAGTGATAGGAGTAGTGAAACCTAAATCTTGAGCCTCTTGAGTTAAAGGTTTAATATTGGAATGCACAAGATGAGTAATACCACACAAGAGGTTAACACCTTGATTACTATCATGGAGAACTTTCTTAAGATCCTCTATAGCTTGAATAGAATCTTGACTATGGTTTTCTTGAAGAAGCCAATTACCCATTTTATCAAGTTTAGTGGAAAGTTTTTGGACTTGTTCACGAGGAACCCTTAAAGCATCATCCTCATCATGAGATGAGTGAGAAGAGTTTTTCTCCATAGTAGGATTAGAATCATGAAGAATTAAGTTATCATCAGGGATCCTAAGGAAAGGAGAAGATTCAAGCTCAAAGGCACCCATGAGTCTACGACTTCTTCTAACCAGAATGTTATAAGTAGGACTAGTGGTAGTAAAGCTCATAAACTAAATGAACTAAACTAAGAACACATAAAGCATGAATATAAAATCTAATTAGCATGCAAGATTAATCACAAAGGACAAATCTAATACTAACAAGACAATATAAAGAGGAATCTAACACAATAGGGCATCCAATTCCAAAAAAGAAAGAGAGTAAGTATATCGGGTTCACCAAAATATATAGGGTTAAAATGGATTCAAACCTATTTAAAATGTTTAGGGGGAAAAAGGGATCTATTCTCAAACCCAAATTCCCACCAAGGAGATTCAATTCGATTAACCCAAGAGGCTAATGTAGAATCAGATCAATTTGATGGAAAATATGGAAGAAAGAACAAATCTAATGTTTCCCCTAGGTAGAGTGTATTATGTTTGATATTGAATTGAAAATACTAACCTTGAATTAGGGAAAATCTGGAAAATGCTGAATTCAGGTGTCTGGTTCAATTTTTTGAAGATTCCATCACTTGTTCTGGACTGGAAATGTCAAGGCGGACAAAACCTAGAAATCTTTTCTCCAAATTCACATAGGTCGACTTTGACCTTTTAAAAGGTCAAAGACCACATTATTTATTTGAAGTCTGAATCCTATTATGTTCGCAAATCCTGAAATATTTTTGAAAAGGGTATCCAAATTCACTCTCAGATCTGAAATTTCATACTTGTACCTGCAAGAAAATGAGGGTTTTTGGTTGTATGGGGGGTTTACCTTAGTCAAACCCCAGTTTAGGAATTAACATTGAAATTGAATTGAAATATATTGTGCATAAAAAAAGTAACTGAAACAAATCACCTCGCTTATGTTGAAGTCCTTGAAGAGGATTTGAATCCTCAAATCCACAAGTAAGAATGCTTCAATGGATGGCAAGATGTCTCTAATCAATGGTATTTTGATCTTCAACACCAATCTTGATTTGATCTTTGCATATGAGAAGGCTTGAATGGATGGAGAAGGGTGAATCTTCAAGGGGGGCTCCAAAGAGATTGAATCCTTCAATGGCTAACAATGGATCTCCTTGATGGATGAATTCTTGAACACTTGAATGCTTGAAGACTTTCTTGCACTTGAGAGCTCTAGATACTTGATTGAGAAAACTTGATGTGAAAATGAGAGAGGAAGGCCTCCTTTTATAGTGATCTAGGGCACACTCCTCTAGATGGGCCACCTTGGAGAATTAAATCCCAATTAGGTCCTCACCTTTATAAAATATACCTTGATTAAATAAAATTAAAGGATTTACCATTTTGGAGCCCGAAACAGCCGACCCGGAGGCAGAGAAATAATTTTCCCGAAAGCCAAACTGCCAACATTTGAAATTTGAAAGCCTGGTGGGAAGAGGTTAAGGTCAAGGTTGACCATGACCTAGTTAGGGTCAAGGTCGAATTTGACCTCAGACCCTAACTTTGCCAGGTTTTGTAGCAGAGGTTCCAGGAGATGCCAGAGATGTAGGATTTGATGTCAGAACAGGACCTAGTGTCCAGAACAGACTGAAAATCCCCTGATTGATATGATGAAGAACTAGGAGGTCTCATTTCTAAACCCTACCTAGAAAATAGAGCCATGGAAGAGGGAAAATTAGAAAAAGTCCTTAGGAACTTAACCCCAATTTCACCTATAATGGAGAAATCAAGTGCGTAGAAGAAGTGGAAAGTGGGGAGAAAGCCAAATACATGCAAAGATTTGATCAAGGTGCTTAACATGACCCAAAACCACCTACTCAGAGGGCTAAATGCTCTTAACATGGAAGTGCTTCCATTTTAAGATGATACAAATACTAATATTAGTAAAGGGGCTACTATCATTTACATCATTGTTAGGCTTTTCTATCAAACTGTGAAGATGGGAGGTGGTAAAAAAAGATATGAACCTGTGAATTGCAATGAATGGAGATAGAAAAGGGAGGCCTAGGAGATTCTCAAGAAGGGTAACTTCAACATCTACATGGAGAAAATCAAGGGGGGCAACTCGGGCATCACTCGGTACTTCCTTAAGAATGGGAAGAATGGTAAGATTATGTTTAATAACTACTGGATAGATATCAATGAAGATTACATTGTTGATGCGACATGGCTCCTTAAGGAAGGGATGAAATTTTACTGTGACAGGAGTTTCTCTGATTCGACGGCTGAGAAATTCCCAGAAAATAAGGAGGAAGAGGCTAGACTGGTTAAACAGGTAGGTGGGTTTATCAGCCCTGCTCATATCAGTAGACCATGGTGCTTTGTTCTCTATGCTATCATTAGCTACCTCACCCTTGATGGGAGGTTTTCCAGAGCTTATGGTCGCCATTTTTTTATTTTGAATCATTTTTAGCATGATGAATTTATTAGTATGCCTTATTACTTAATGTGTTTCATGAATTACACTATTAAGAGCTTACAGAAAGATCCTAAAGGGGACCACACATCCCATCAGGGTCTCATGGTTATCCTCTACAACTATATGAAAGACAAAAAATGTGGCTAGACCTATCAATAAGGGTTTTAGCCCTAATGAAGAGAATACTGAGCAAGAGGGCTCAGATGGGATGTTTGAAGTTGACACAGAAGATGACAATAGGGAAGATGGTAAGAAAGCAGGTAAGAGCAAAGGTAAAAATAGGGCTAGCACTGTTAAAAGAAAAATTGAGTTTCTGAATGATGATTTTTCTACTTCTGAGGATGACCTTTAGAAGCAGGAAGAAATCAAAAGAAAAAGCCCAAAAAGCAAAGGGAAAAAAGTGGAAAGCAACAGGAGTACCAAGAAAAAAGGTCTTTTTGACTCTTTTGATGAATAGGAGAAAATGATGCACAAGAAAGAGAAGGGTAAAAGGAATTATAGCATTGTTGACAAAATTTAGGAGGAGGAGAACATGACTGATACCCGTGCTAATCATAAGGAGAAGGAGAAGGATAAAATAATTGGTAAAGATCCTGATTAGGCTGGGACTAGTAACCCCTTAAGGATGAACACAGACTATAATATTGATTCCTACCATAAGGAAAGTATTATCTCCTTTGGGAAGTTACTGGGGTCTTTTGCTCTCGATATCAAAAATATCAAGGAGGATATCCAGGTTCAGAACAAGACAATAAATATGATAAAAAGGGATAACTTTGGGGAAAAGCCACTGGCTAAGTGTCTTGAAGATTGGATGGAAGCTATAAGGAAAGGTGAGGCCTTTGGTGATATGGGGGGTAAAGTTATGGAATTAGAGCAAGCCTTTGAGAAGCTAAAAAATGACAACAAGAGGCAGGAGGAAATAATTACTTTCCTGGAAGAGAAAATCCATAACTTGGACAAGCCTATGAACAATGAGCACAACATTATTGAGATTCTTGATGATACTAAAGCTGTCGAGGAGAATTCGGAGCTTAACAAAGGTGAGGATAATAAGTACCTTAAGGAAGTTGGCATCGGCAACCGCACAAGAGCTGGGATGAAGAAAAAAGGAATGGAGATGATGGACCAGAATGCTAATATGGACCTTTTGGCTGTTCATGCCTTTGATTTGATGGATATTAATTAGCTTTTGCTTTCTTTTGTTTGTGCTATCTTTTTCTGCGTCTGGCTGTTTGGCAGTCTTTTTTTGCTGTCTTTTGTTGGGTCATGTGCCTTAGTTTTTTTGCTGTTCTCTTTCCTAGTTGATTGATCAGTGTTGAATATCTTCTGATCTTTTGTACAACATTTTGGGACCTTTCAAATCCTATTTTTACTTAATCAGAACATAATTAGCAAGATAATGTTTGTTACTATGATGAAAGCAACACAAAAATTCACAATTAAGAGATCGTTGGTTCTTTGAAAAATGTCTATAAGGGAATGAAACTCTATAGTCATACTTAATTCTCCAATAGATTTGTTTGGCCAAGGCTAGGCAGTCATGAAAGGGTTGCAGAATAAAAAATGGCTTTGGAAAAATAAATATAATCCAAGTATTTCTTTGAGGCATAAGTGTCATTATCATGAATAGTGTCCTTGATGATGTTCTTAATCATGATTAGTCACTCCATGTGTGAAGTGGCTCCTTCCAGCTGTAAACCATCATCATGGGCAACAACAAGAGTACTCTGGCACTCTTCCATACATTTATATTTGTCCTTTAGGTCTCCCTTTTGATCTTCCAGCGTTGGCAATCCTTCCCTCACTATAGTTCTAAATTCATCATTTTCAGCCTGAAGCTCCTCTATGAACTTTTCATGTTTAGCAATCACTTTATTTATTTCTTCAATTTCCTTAGAATTTTCGCCTCTCAAAATCTTGTCATGCAAGTTTAACTCCAATCTACTTTTAACCCTGTTGTGAGTTATCATATTCTCAACATTTTTCCTTTATGCATCCTATAATTTCTCCAAGTCTTATCTCATCTTTTCAAACCTCTTGTGTAACATAAAAGTAGTGTCCACTCTAATACGATGCATCTTCTTGACTAACTTCTAGTTTTCTTTCTGTAAATATTCACATTTCTTCATCCACTTTGTATTGTATGGTGCTGGAAATATTGAAACAGGTTGTCCAACCCTTTTGAACCTTTCCTCATACATCACCTTATATTGATCTATTTCTCTAAGAACCCTTAATATTTGATCCCTATTAAAATTTAATATATCAACTCCCATATTAGCAAAAAAAGAGGGTTAATCTCTCCCACTTTTAATTTCATCATGTGACTGAATGCCTTATATACATCTATAATATTTGGCGTTTAGAGAAAAAGAGCTTTTTCATTCACGTTATACCTGGATCCATTGTATATATCACTCACTCCCTCAATATCAAGTTTAAATTATTTGTTATCAGAATGCAAGAAACAATAAAAAATTAATGAAGCACTAAGATCCTAACCAAGGAAGAGAATAACACCATCTTCCATCAACAATTTATGACCTCTTTGTGCAGTCATATCAATGTCCTCTTTAAGTTTCCTCAACAATTGTACTTCATTTTCAGGTGTAATGTTTGGGATTGACTCTCTAATTTTCTTACCCTTAACTTGAATAGGAAAGATTTAAACTCTTTAGATTTAACAAATACATCATTATAAACAAAAGAAGAAAACTCATCAATTTTAGTGTCCCTATGGATATCTAATTTGTCTATAATCTTATCATCTTTGTCTAGCTCTACTTCCACATCTCCTGCTTGCAACCTAGAAATTGCCTCTTGTTCATCAGGCTCATTTTCTCCCTCCTCTTCTTGAGACTCTAGCTCCATCAATTTATGCACTTTCTCATCCAATTCTCTATTGTACTAATCAATCACTTCTTGGGCTTCATCCTCTAAATTTTTGAAGATGTCATATGCTGGTACAACATCATGAATATAATCACCCAAACTATATTTCTTTTTGTAGGAATAGATGTAACCCTCTAGATCATAGTTCTTTCTTGGATAGTGCTATACTAGGTTAAATTCATCCAATAACTTATTTTGAATGACTTCACAGGCCTTTGTAGATACAATAGTGAAATCACTAAAACTCAAGGTTCCTGGTAGAAAATTATGTTTGTGTAATCCTCCAAAGTGTTGAGCTAAGATACTCATATGTCTTACAATTTCCAAGTATGAAATCCCATCTAGAACAATTTTTGGAAACATGTATGGGACTCCCTCAAATCCATAAATTTTGAAACATGTAAAGTTCATATGAACATACCAATCCCCCCAATTATGATTAACAATCTTCCTCTCATTAAAATATTTAGGTCTTAAAAATCTTTTAATTTCCATGGTAATTGATTCGTCACAGGGATACCCATACATCTGATAAATTGGTTTCACAAAACATTCCTCAAAATTTATGTAGTTGGACTTAGGATATCTTGAATCCTATATGGAAGTCCATAATTGTACAGGCTGCTCATTTCCTTCCCTGTTTCTGACATTCAACCTTAATTCCTTAGGCCACATCCCTTTCTTATATAAGCAACCCTCATGCAATTTTTCTACAACATAAGCAACATAATAAAATGGTCATGGCTCATACATTTGAATTTATGAGTCTAACACCATCAACCCAATTCTCATGAGGATAGGTGCTTCCACATCTCTAGCCTATCCATAGGATAAATAAGTATACTAAAAATAAGCCCTAAATAGACTTAGATTGAATGGAAACCCATCCTTTTGCATGGGAGGGCTAGTTTGTTCTCCCTTATTATCCCCATGAATTTCCTACTTTTAGCCATTATACGTGGTATCCATCCTATTAGACTCCTCTTCTAGTTATTTGAAAGACAACGACATGCTATAATACTGGTCTAGGTTAAAAAAATTATTTAACATTTCCATGGAGAAACATATAAAAATATTTCCATGAGGATCTTGGATGCATCTCTTTGCTGAATTATAATTCCTCACCAATATTTCCAACAATTTTATATTTATAAAGACATTAGGGGCTGTTAACTTACCCAAATTTATCACCCATGGATCATAGAGTGGCACCGAATTATCTCTCCTTAGATAATGAAACAAGAATAGTTTGTATCCCCTAATCTTAGTCCAAATGTCTCCTACAACCTTGAATTTGTCTTCCATCAGTGTAAGTCTTATCAATAGCCTCATCGGCTATCGACAAGACACATAAATCCCTTCACTGCTAGTGTATGTCCTGTAAATGGAGTTCATCAGTATTGTTATACCGATTTGTGGCTTTCCTTTTGTTTATTTGAAGCTATCTACATAAATTTTATAGATATGGTTTTTTTGCCTTGTGTTCCATCATTCTCCTTATCATTGTATGGTTTGCCAATACCGATGAATCTACTAACTGTGAACTTCTACCAATATCACTTCTACCTTCTGGTGATTCATACAAATGTTTATAATCTGCTTAATTAGTTCATATATAAATTGAACAAAACCTCTTCTATAAATAGGAGATCCTATGTTATTTTTGTCCACTTTTTGGTAGTTTGCTTCATCTACTTTAAACTTTGAAGCATACATTTTGTAAAAATTTGTCAAAGCGAAAGCCCACCCATGCAAACTAGTTGAGAAAGCAATTGTTCCTTTCTCTGGATAAACTTGTAAATCACCAAGAAGAGGATCTTCATAGGTAGCCATAATCACATCTACATTTTCAATCACTCTTAGAAATGTCTTATAAGCTTCGTCTCCTACAACCCACAACTTAAGAAAATATATATACATTCTGCCTCATATTAGTGCAACCCTTAAGCAGCCCATCCAATGGTAGATTTTTAGAGCCAAATCATAGATGAGTGGGGACTGATAATGCATGTTCCATTAACCTACACATAAAAATCCAGCAGTAACTATTCTCATGGTTTAACCAAAAATTTTACACAATATAGACACCTTCATGTATTAAGATTAAGGATAAGATATAATATAAAAAAACATTTCAATAAACAAAGCCTAAAAGAAATTTCCAAGGATACAAATTAAATTGAAAATTTATGTTCTAACAGTGGCTCTTTTTGGGGACGTATGTTTCTTCACGAACATAGTGAGATCCTAGCTATCTCTGGAGAGAAGACCACTATATTTTACTCATAACAAAGAAAAATATAGAAATATAAAAGAAAATAAAATAACCCACTCTATTTCATATATAAAAATTTACTCCCTATTTTTATTTAAGAGAAGAAACATTTGAGGTATTGTCCATGTATTGGAAGCTCTTGGATTTCTCCCATATTGCTAGATTTAACTTTGAGTCCCAAGCTTTCTTATTGTTGTCCAACATCCTTTAGATTATCTTCAAGATGTTTTTATTGCTAGACTCTACCTGACCATTTCCATGTAGATGGTAAGGTGAAGAATAAGATAAAACAATTCCCTAAGACTCACAAAAAATGGAGAATTCCTTCTATCTAAAACACATTCCATTATCTACTACAAGATTATATGGAACTCTAAACCTAGTCAGAATATTTTCCATCAAGAATTTGATTACCATCTTACTAGTAGCTTGTCTAGTTAGTATTGCTTCTACCTATTTGGTGAAGTAATCTATTGCCTCCAAAATCCATCTGTGTCCTCCACTTGATTTGTTAGCAATTTCTCCAATGAATTCAACACCCCACATTTGGAAAGGCTCTTCAATATGCAATGATCTAAGAGGTGAAGCTCCATCATACTTTAATTTCCCTGAAAACTTATGTTATGAATCACATTTTATAACATATAAGTGGTAGTCTTTGAACACATGAGGCTAATAGTAACCAACATGTAGGATCTTGTGTGCTATAGTCTTTTTTGAGAAGTGGCCCCCACATACTCCATGTAATTCCTTGAGGATTGCATCTACTTGATATACATCTAAACAAAATAATAAGATCACATCTCTACTTTTCCAATATAAATCACGTTGGATTAATACATACCTGGATGCTTGAAGTTTTATCATTATTTTCTGACAATAAGTCAAACCTTCCTGACATTTCACATGTCTTAAATAGTAAACAACATCTTTGTACCATGGGCATTGTTCAATACTTATCACTGTATTTCTAACTCTACCTGATGCACTTGAGCTACTTCTAGAATGGAATCTTCCATGATTTTTCAAGGCCTTGACCTCTTACCAGTTTAGTGATTTGGATTTCAATATTGAATTCTTGAATCTGATTTATCCATCTACATCTTCAGCTAGAAGTTTCTATTTTTCTAAAGATATCCTTGACTGTTGCATTGGGAACATATGCTATTATGTATGATTCTACCAGATATGGCCTTAAATACTTCAATACCTTCACCAATGCATATTCTTGTTTCTCATTTATGTCATAATTTATCTCTGTTGATTGTCAAGTTCTCCTAAAGAATGCGCAATAGGTTGTTCATAACCTTTATTATTCTTTTATAACATAACAACTATTGTATGAAAGGAAGCAAAAGAAAATACCTGAAATGGTTTAGAGAAGTTAGGAGACTTGAGGACAGGGGCCTCTTTTATTTCCTTTTTTATTTTTTCAAATGCTTCCAATTCATGAGTCTAGTTGATTTTTTCCCCTTCTTAAGCATCTTAGCAATGGGTTTAAAAATTTCTGAAAATTTTCAAACAAACCTTCTGAAAAAATTAATTTGGTCAAAGAAAGATTGAATATCTTTTATCATTTTAGGAATTTGGATCTTGTCAATTGAAGCTATTCTCTCCAAGTCTATTCTTACTCTATCCTTAGATATAATGTGTCCCAACAGCTTTCCTTGTAACTCCAAATTGACATTTCTTAGGATTGAGTGAGATCCCATATTCTAAGGCTCTTAAGGAAATATTCTCAAGATGGTTATAATGGTCCTTTTCTTTCTTTGAATATGTTGTTAGATCATCTTGATATATTACTATAGCGATATCATTCAAACCCTCAAAATCCATTTCCATAGCCCTTTTAAAAGTGGCCCCAACATTGGTCAACCCAAATGGCATACATACATATATATGTTCCCCATGGTGTTCTGTAAGTTGTCTTATACTATTTTGATTCCTTTACTTTTTCCTGTTATATCCTAAAAATCCATCCATCATTGAAAGAAATTCATTTCCTATTACTTTTTGCAACAATGCTTCCATGTTAGGAAAATCATAGTTATCCTTTAATGATGATACATTTAAATTTCTAAAATCTAGACAAAGTCTAATATCACCATTTTTATTCCTAACAGGAACCAAGTTAGACACCCATGTTGAATGTGTGATTGGTTTAATGATCTCTGCATCTCTTAACTTCATTAATTCCTCCATTTTTGGGGCCAAAGTTGGATTTATAAGACGTTGTATTTTCCTAAATGGTTTTTATCTAGTTTCAAAGGAATCTCATGTTGAAAAAGATCTTCTCTATACACCTTGAGATCATCATATGACCTTGTAAATATATGTTAGTATTTCCTCAACAATGCTATCTATTCAGACCTGATCTTAGGAGTGAGCCTTTTCCCAATTTATACCTCCTTACGAGCATGTTCATTTCCTAGATTGATTTTCTCCATATCTTCATTGCTTAAATGAGAGTACTTCAATTCAACTCTATCTTTATCATCAAAGATTCTCTCTAATTCTACCAACCCCTTAGGAATCTTGTTTGTTTTTAACTGAAAAGCCTCATTTCTGAACAAGGTTTCCTTACCATCCTCCTTTTCTACATATGTATTCCAATCAATTTGTTGGTCCTCATATTGATCTTTACATTTGAGAAATTTAATTACATCCTAATCATCCTCAAATACTTTCCAGTTATGCATATTATCAGGAACTGTTGCCCTTTTCTTAATCTCTACTTGATCTATTTCATCAAATGGTATATCATTATGTCTGGTAGCTAGATTTTCCATAAAATATGCCAAAATATTTTTTGATCTATCAATCCAATTCACTAAGAAAGCATCAAAGGATTCTATAAGATCCCAAGCCTCATTCCTGTAATGCTTTAACTTTAAATTTTTAGTAACAAATTTATTCCTGACCTGAGAAATGATTAACTTTGAGTCACCAAACACATTTACTATTCTTATTCCATGTTTGTTAGGAATTCTAAAGCCTAAAAAAGTGTTTCATGTTCAACCACATTATTTTTACATTCAAAAGTTAAAAGAAAGGAGTACTTAAATGATTTATCATTAGGATAAGTAAAAATAGCCCTAGCACCATTACCTTCTTTACTACATGGGCCATTAAAATACATCTCCCATAACATTTCTTAATTTTTTTTAGCATAAAATTCAATTTGTTCAATATTTTTCATAGCGAGTTTAGTAATACTTACCTAAAAGTCATCCATGTCTATATGGAAAAAGAAAGTTACCCAATTTGGGTCCACTTCTTCAATGATGTATGATGATCTAGGCTCTCTACAACAACATATTTGTAGCATAATGAAGTTCCTCTTGACATTCTAGTGGTAATAAATGAAGGAAATGTAGATAAGCAACTAGAGGTTGGGAATCAAGTTTTGGAAGGAAATATTGGAGATGGCTTCATAGAGGTGATTATTAGCAAGAAAAAGAGGACAATTAAAGATAGTAATTCTATCTCTAAATCTGGTAATCAAAGTAATAAGTGAAAGAAGCCCGAGATGCCTGAATGTTTCAATAGGCTATGTAGGATCCAATAATCTCCTTAATCACATCGTTATGATGAATTTTGCAAGATGGAATGTAAGAGGCCTAGAAATGGTGGACAAAAAAAATGTTTGGGGAGATTGGAGGAATAAATTACAAAACATTGACTTTGTATTTCTACAAGAAATCAAGGTAACTAGTTATCATTATTTTAGCATTATGAAATTCATCTAGAGTCAGGATAAACATTTTGTCTCTTCTCATGAAAAAGGAAAAGGGGGAGTTGCTATCCTCATTGCTCCCAAATGGGAGGAAAATATTATTGACACTGGTATTTCACCTTGCAATAGGGATGTTTGGGTCACACTTAAATGGAAGAATAAAACCTTGGGAATTTGCAATTTATATGCTCCTAATGATTATAGAGAGAGAGAAGTTCACTAGGACTGGTTGACTATGGCTCTTCCCAAATCTCACTAGATTATTGCTTGAGACTTTAATATGGTGGAGTTTGGGAAAGACAAGTGTGGAGGATTAAAAAACTTTTGGAAAGGGAATGAATGTTCCTTCAGGGATAGATTCAAAATGATACTGAATCTGGTGGACCTGGTTAGTAGGAAAAAAATATTTGTTCTTTGACATTTGGTTCACTTGGTCTAATAATCAACAGGGTAGGAAAAGAGTATACTACATATTAGATAGAGTTTATGCTGATGCTTTAGTTTTCTCTTTCCCTTCCTTAGAGGGTCCATCCCCCACCAAGGTTACTCATGCTTCTATCTCAGATCATTCTCCTATTTTCTTTAATGCCAATATTGATGACCCTTCTAGTGCTTTCTCCAACCATAGACCAAAATTCCTCTTCAAACTTAATGTTTCTCTACTAAAGGATCAAGATACTATTGAGGCAATTAAAATGGCTACCCATCTTTCCATATTTTGTAACATGAAAATAGATCGTAGACAACACTAGAACACCCTTACTAAGCTATGGAAAGACATGTTCCAAATTGTGGGATAGAAAAAAGCTAAGGACATAAATCAAGAAGAATCTTTTTTGCAATATAAACTTTCTTCTTTAGAAAGCACTTTGCAAAGACAGGTGAGGGATGTAAAAATCATGGAGGAACAAAATATAACCAAAATGGAGTTGAGGAAAAAAAATATTACAGATTTCAAGGGCAAAGAGTTAGAGCCAAAATGAATTGGTTGTAGGAAAGTGACAAAGGATTAAAATGGTTTTTCAAATACATTAGATCTAAATAAAAAAGATATATTATTTATATATATTCAAGGAGAAATGGGACTCACTAGAGATATTGAGGAAGCTAATAATGTTTTTTTCCAATTTTACTAGAATCTCTTTTCTTCTGAACATTCTGTTCAAAATGAGGAAGTCCTTAGAAACTGTTTGAGTTTAATTCAAAAAATAGTACCTAAGATAATGGTGAAAACCCTAGATACCAATATTTCTATTGAAGAGATAGAAGCAACTATAAGGGATATGGCCAATGATAAATCACCTGGCTTAGATGGATTGCTAGCTGAATTTTATAAGAAAAACATTGATTGGATTAGTCTTGAACTCTTGGAGCTATATAATGAAGCTTTTGAGAAGGGGACAATGGGTCCACATATCAATAGGGGAGTCATTAAACTTATTCCCAAGTGTGAGGATAAAACTCAAGTAAATAACTAGAGACCTATAAATCTATTAAATTTGTCTTACAAAATTATTGCTAAGATTCTTGCAAGAAGGATAGCTGGATTACTTAATGAAATTATCTTTGTCACTCAGACCAAATTCATCAAGGGAAGATATATTCTTGAGAACCTCATTACCAACTTGGAAGCACTTAATTGAGCAAAACAAGATGGGCAAAAATCTGCTATCATTCTATTAGACTTTGAGAAAGCATATGATCGAAGAGAATGAACTTTTGTGATAGGACTGCTTAAGGATTTTGGATTCCCACCTCATTTTTGTAAATGGATTGAAATTTTATTTAAGGACTCCTCCATAGTTATTGATATTAATGGAGGATTTTTAGAACCTATATCTCTTCAAAGATCTATTAGGAAAGGATGTCCTATAGCCCCAACCCTTTATGTATTGGTAGCAGATTCCCTATTTTATATCCTCAGATCTTCTTCTTTGGTCCCCCTATCAATGGTATTACACTTCCTAACAAGGATGAACTCCTTAATACTCAATTTTTAGATGATACAGCTCTTTTTGTGGAAATAAATGAAGATAACTGTGATAATGTGATGAATATACTTCAATTATTTTGTTTCACCTCTGGAGAAAAGGTTTCTCCTCATAAATTCATGGTCCTAGGTTGGAAAGAGTTGGCACCTAAGTGGATGATAGATAAAGGTTGGAATTGGGTAGGACCTAATGTTATTGTTAGATACCTTGGCATCCCTTTTTGAAGTCTCCCCCTCCACTAAGGATATGTGGGAATGGGTGTATTCAAAAATTAAAAAGAAGTGTAAAAAATGGCAAACTCACCTTTTATCCTTAGCTGGTAGAGAAAAAATTATTCATAAAGTTTTGGCATCTCATTCTTTATACTATGCTTCTTATTGGATTTTTACTAGATTTTAGATTGAAAAACTTGATAGAATTATGAGATATTTTGTTTGGTCAGATGAGCAATGAAATTAAAAAAGACACTTTGTTAAATGGAGCTGGTGTTGTATGCCCAAGAAATTAGGAGGTTTGGGGATGAGAGATATCAGGTCTATTGGTATGGCTTTAGCCTCAAAATGGATTTTCAAATGTATCAATGGAAATGAACCATAAAAGGTCATTATTGTTGGCATGTGATGTTTTGGAGCACTTGGAATCAATTGAGGGTTGTCATTTATGGAAACACTTATGTTTGGAGTGATCACATGATAAGAAGATTGCTACTGGAGTCATAGTCATGAAAATGACTAAGTCCAGAATCAAGATAACAGGGTACAGTGCTATAGTTTTGGTCATTAATGAAGATATATGAGGTATTATGGCTTGCAAAGTTAACTTGAGGTATTTTGGGATGTATAAATGCTTTAGTTAAAAGTGCATAAGTTTTGGTTACCAGATCTATGAGATACAGTGTTCGGAAGGTATGCGAAGATAGTAAAACAATGTAACAGGGTATATGAATAGTTGTGAAGATTAAGGAGAGCATAGTGGATATGGTAATGTGCTAAGACAAGTGAATAAAGTATATTATCGACTCCTTGGTAATATAAGATCACCGACTCCATAATTATTGTTATACACTGAATTTGCACCCTTAGTTCAAGCTCTCGTAGTCTTGATAACTTAGTATAACAAGGGAATCATCTCAAGGTTGTGGGACCTTTTGCTAACCGAGATGAGACCTCTAGATTCTAGGCTGGTTCCTCTTGGATAATCACCCTGATTTTCTCTTAATAGGAAAGTAAATTTTTGAGGGAAAGGGATAGAAGGAATGCATGGAAGGGAAATGACAGAAAGAAAATCTATCCTACCAGGTGATGCACCGAACTAGGGTTTGGATCTCAGTATAGAGGGATGAAACCAGTGATAGAAATAGGTCTAGGAGATTACAACTTACTAAATAGGCTTGCATAAGTGTTTCATGGAGGGGTCTACAAACAAAAGAGGTTGTTCAGGGAAAGAGAAAGATTCTTTGACAACAACAAAGCTCTCAGGATTAGACATCAATCCATGACTTGCAAACAGACATTCACTCCTATAGCTTGGTGCAGGATTGAGACAAGACTGTTAGGGGCTGAAATATACCCACAAAACATCTAAATTAGATCAAACACAATAACACACATAGCTACAGAAAGTAAGAGGAATCAAGGAACCTAAAATACCACTGAAAGCATTCATAAACTCAATCCAATAAGAGATAAGCCAACAGGAAAGCACAAGGACAGGAAAAACATATCACAAAATACTTTTTAAAATCTACATTATCAATGAGAACTTACAAAATGTGGGAAAACCAGAGAGCAGGAAGAAATGCTACAGATGGTTTTTTACCGGCTCCAAAAAACAATATATACAAACCTACATGCAGGCAGGAAACCAAAAAACTTAACCAGGGTTACCAAATTTACAATTTAATAATCAACCCTAGCAGTCAAAAATTGATCATAAAAAATCTTCTGTAAAATCATAGCCGATCAGATATCTTTTCTTTGCGTGCCCATGCCTGCAGATCAACAAATTTGATCCATCTACCCCCCTGCAAGCCTACTGCCATGAATGCTCAAATCCGATCAGATATTGGAAAAGATTGAGAAATAGCTACCTAAAAGATCTCAACAAATTCTTAACTACAACCCCCTCCAAAAATCATCAATTTTCAGCTACCTGCAGTTGCAAAAACATCCTCAGAAGAAAACCTGCCAAAAATAGGCCGCACTACCTTGGAAAAGTCACCGGTCGCATGATCGCATGCGGCTAGGAAGGCCCATGTGATCATGTGACAAGCTCTTTTAAACCTTGCTTTCACCACATAAGCATCACTCGGGACCCACCAGATATCAGACTTTCCAAACCCCGCCATGTGTCACAATAGGAGCCGACCACACGGCCCAGGAAAAATTAGCGGTCACATGATTGCATGGGCCGAAAGGCCTTCATGCGATTATGTGACATCTCTTTGAAAACACCACCACTCCTAAAAGATGCTCAGGCCCACAAGATCCACCATGCGACCGAACCGAGGCCGACCACCTTGACCAGACCCACGAAAACCCCACCAAAAAATTGAAGAGGATCCGACGGTGGTCACGTGATCACATGGGATCGGGAGATCCCATGCGAACATGTGACCATCGTAGATTTTGAATCTATGGGGCCCATGTTACCGGGCCCACAAGAACCTCCGCCGACTGCACATAGAACTGGGCCCACCTCTAACTGTGCAACCGCATAGCCACGTGTCACTCCCCCATTCGGTCCGACCGCCACCTCAGCGAACACCTCAGCACAGGACCCACTGCATCCACAAGATTCCCATCTAACGGTTGTCGCATGATCGCATGGGATCAGAAGATCCCATGAGATCATACAACCACTATCGGATCTCCTCGCACTTGTGCCAATACAGAGATCCCGGGCCCCATGAACCGCCAGTCGAACCGTGAGCCAAAAATGAATGACAGGGAAATTTTGGGCAACAATTATCATATGCATAAGTTATTGATATGTTTTGTATGGTATCTATGAAGCCGACTTGAAGGCTTATTTTGTATAAGTATAGATTTCTTTTGTGAAAGTGAAGTATGGTTATGATTATGATGATGGAGTAAGTTTGTGAATGTAAGAGAAGATATCAGATTTGAGATCATTAAGAGGCTCAGCTATAACTAGGAACTATCTAAGCAAGATAAGTGCTTGTATTTTTCCCCTTTTGAGAACTCTTTTGAGACAAGTATTGATTGTAAGAGAAGTGTGCTCACCAACTTTAACCAGGTGTTCTGTATACCCCTAACAGGGTTTTATATTCCTCTAACAAGGAAATGTACTATGTAATAATCAGCTCCTAACAAGGCTAGATCTCCTAACAGGGATATTATATTTTAGTGCATATTTGTGGGTACCATCCCCACCGGGGTTTTCCCTTTGGCAAGGGTTTCCTCAAGAATAAATCATGGTGTAATGAGTAATGTGTTATGCTTATATGTTCTTTTCATTTATCCATTACTTTGGATTGTTTATAATTATTTAAAGTTGAAAAGATCAAAGTTCTATAATACCGATTCAACCCCCATCTCAGTATTACCCAATCCTAACAATTGGTATCAAAGATATTGGCCCTTGGAGAAAAACCTAATAGCTTAAGGGAGATTAGAATGGATTTGGAAGATTTTCAAGAGAACTTTGAAGTTGCTCTTGAAGATCTGGATAAGATGAAAGCTAAGAATGGCGAACTAAAATTCAAATTGAGAAGAGCAGAAGGTTTCATGAGGAAACTAAAAGAACAACTTGAGATTACAAAAATTCAGAGACAAGACCTTATGGACAAGATCAAAGAAAGTCCAGACAATGATACATCAGACAAAATAAAGAATTTGGAGTAGGAAAAAGAAAAAATTAATCTTTTGATGATTAAAGAGATTCGACATGAAAAGGATGAAAGAAACAAAGTCAAAGAGTCACTAAAAGAAGCTAACATGAAGATGGGACAAATGAACACTGAACTTGACCAATACAAAGATAAATATCAGGAATTGGAAAAATACAATCAGATCATCAAAGGTGAACTCACTCAAGACAAATTACACATTGAGAAATTGCACATGAGTAGTGACAAGATTGATGAACAAAGAGAAAGACAAAATCCTAAAGGAGATATGACTGGAGTTGGATTCAATGAAGGTGAAAGTTCAAAAACCCAGGAAGAATCAAATGAAGCCAAGAATGAGGAAAGACCTATTCCTGAAGAGAGACCTACTAATGAAGAACCTAGAGAACAATTCAGACCCTTCAGAGGTAGATGTTTTGGATGCAACAAAGTTGGACACATGAAAAGAGATTGCAGAAGTAAAGGTAACTCTAAGCCCTTTACTAGTTACGATTTTAATTGCTATGAATATGGACATAAGAAAGTAGATTGTAGAAAACATGATCAATCTAGGTATAAGAAAGACTATATCAGAGAAGAAACAAAAACTAAGATCATATGTAAAAAATGTAATAACTTTGGGCATACAATAATGTATTGTAAATTACAGACTAATCAAGATAGAAGGAGACCACCTACTTGATACAAATATAACAAGCTAGGTTACTTTGCAAAGTTTTGTAGATATAATGGAGATGACAACAGAAGAGGACCAAGAAGATCTAGTGAACCAAGAGGACCACCTCTTGTGGTTATAAGGAAAAATGTTGGTGATAATGGTAAAAGTCTTAATGAGTACATGGATGAATTTGGGATTCATTTCAAGAAATTAGAGAGAAAGGAGGATGACCAGATATGGAAGGTGACAGTTTTAAACAAAGCAGTGGTTTAGGGAGATACAATAGATGATATTGTATCTTCTCATGATGAGTTTTTTGAGGCATCGACCTAAATGGCCGCATGGCCTTATGGGGTGCATTGGATGTAGTGAATATAAATTATCTAGCCCCTGTATATGTGGAGTAAGCTCATGCGAGATTAGGAATGATGTGTATAGATGTTGTGGAGTCTATGGATGAGAGCACAACACTTGGAGATTCATCTTCTGTGTTTGTGAGATTTGTATCAACCGGACGTCATGCGAAGTTGAGCTACCTATATTTAATACACACACTCAACTTGTGATGGATAAAATGACTTAAAGGATGTCAAATATACACCATTTGTTGATCAACACTTAAGGAGACAAAATAGGGAAGGTTATCAGTGATCTAGCAGAGTGGTTACGTGATCGTGTGAAGCAAAGCATTGAATTCAAGTGTGTTAAGGTATTTAGACCTAATCTCTTTGAGAAGTCATGGATGCACTAGTAGTTTATGATGTTGTGGACATACCTAGGTATAAGTTCAAGATGCATCCATACAAATCCTATGAGGATGATCTGGAGGGAGTGTTTTCACAAACCCCAGTAGGTGTGTTGCACGTAGAAGACATTAGGGCTCACATACACTGCAAATATGAAATAATTAGTGAGGTTAACATCTTTAGTGAATTGAATAGTATGATTGAAGCTGATTGGTCTATGGTAGAAGAATTTAAGCACCTAAAGGACCAGTCAATCCTTAAGTTAACCCAACTCATGAAATTCACAGAAGTTGAATGGTTTAAGATCATTCTTAGCAGAGTTCATGACCAATTTTTGTGGATAGGTGAACAACTAGTTAAGATATGTGCATAATTGATACATGAGATCACATGCCTTGATAATGAAGGAGCCCTAACTATACAATAAAAGAACCTAAGAAATCTAGCTGAAACCCTAACACATTCAAAGTGGGATAAGAGGGCAATGACAATAAATGATATTTATTTTCAAGATGCTAGATTGGTAGCAATGTTACTAGGCTACAAGTTGTTTTACAGTAGAAAACCTAATTCTGTATCTGCTGGAGTCATCATGATGGCATACAAAATGGTAAAAGAGAACAAGAAGTATAATCTTTGCAAAATTCTAGCTCAATAGTTTATTGAGAATGTGAAAGCTATAAAGAAGGATAAATCTAAGGCATTTAGGTTTGGTTCATTTCTAATTCACATGTACATTCATATCATTCACAACTTTCCTGGCATGCATCATAGAGCATGTAGAGACAATGAACCCATTGGAATTTAGATCTCAGAATACCATAGAAGATAGAAGAAGGACTGGATAGATGGAGAGTTGTTTGGCATGATCAAGATACTATAGAGGCAGATGAAAGAAAGGTAAAGAATTCTAGAGAATTTAGTGGAAAAATATGAGGACACTATCTATTTTATGGTTGAAACCGATTGTGTTTTCTTTGAGGTAGTTGAGCCAAGAACCAAGTGGTGCTATCCTATGGGATATGAGGTAAGTGCTAAAATCCCGACTATGCAAGTGGAGCATGTATTGGTAGCAAAAAAGGACCCTACCCAAGAAAGATGGGGAACATACAAGGAGAAATATAAGAAAGTCAGAGAAGAGCAAGAAAAGGTGACAAGAAAAAGAAAAGTCAGCAAGATTGTTGAAGAAATCACTGCGAAGGTGGGAATCACAAAAAGGGAGTTAATAGAGATGAAAAAAAAGATGGAAGCATCTTCTAGTATCACCACTAATGCACCCAATCCATTGAAAACCAAAAAGATAGTAGCTTCTACTATTGAAGTTGTTGATTTATTAGCCTCTCAAGAGGAAGAAACACAAAAATTTGTGGCTATAATTGTTCCCAAAAGATCAACAAGGACAAGTAAGAAAGACAATCCCAAAGAAGAAGAGATAGAGGTGAAGAGGAAGAAGAAGGAAGAAAAGGAAGTTGAGAAAGAGGAAGAGAAAACAGTCGAAAAAAATCCAAAAACCTTGTGGAAACTGGATCTTAAATCACTACAGAAGAGAGCAATTAAGGATGGAAATCTATTAACAGTTAATAGATACTATGAAAGATATAACTCTAAGGACCAAGCAGTCATTGAATATACTCTTATTGAGAGTCTTCTTGTCTTTAAGAAGAATTTTCCGGAGATCGAAGGAAACATTCCCAAAGACCTATACAGTAAACTAGAAATCAAGAAATAATTAGCACATTCAGAGGATGAGAACATAAGAAATAAAATAATTGATGATATGTTATGAGTTGTGTCAATTCAGGAAAGAGAAAGAATCACAAAAGCACTAAAACCCCTACTGAGGACAAAGGCCAGACTAGTCAAGATCATGGCTAGGAAGTATGATGAGGTGATTGAGGACACTCAAAAAGCATTAGACCAAGTTCTAATGTATGACATGCCTAAGAAGGTTTCACCTCCCAAGGCTTCTAAGCCTATATCTTTGGGTGTAGGAGAGAGTTTGTAAAGACCAAAATTTCCATCAAAAGTAAAACATATCACAAAAATAAATATGCTCAAGTCGACAAAATAAAACTGATAGATTACCATAACTTTTCCCATATTTGACCATAAGTGTCGTTTATACAATAATTTCAAAGGTTTACAACTTAATACATTCGACCATTCGATCATCAAGTACAAACTTGAAAACTAAAATAATACATCTTTATTACAAAGTTTCAACCTTTTGTCAAAATTCAAACATATACATTAAATCAACAATAACTTTCTTTTATCCCAAACCGTCGTATAGTAGTAACTAGGCACCACACTGTAACAGCCCCTGTCTCCTAAGCCTCCAGACAACATGTGCACCTACAAATCCTAAGACGGGAGTGTGGCCCAGGTGCTTTTTCCGCCCAACCATGGAGTGGTTAGCTCCCTCGGGGCTTACCCTAAAATGGAAGCGCACTGACCTTGCTCAAGGAGGATAGCTTCTCGGCACTGATGGATCAAAAGATTATGGTGTAACTGTGAATCTATCTACTTATCATTCTTTAGACTAAGCAGAAATCCTATTCACAGGGTGGCTGAGAGAAATAACTATTGGAAATATAGATGGAGTAACTGAGAGGGGGGGGGGGGTGAATCAGTTAACCACAAAAATATTACCACATATCCCTTAGATGTCTTATTAATTCATTTACTATTGTCACTCGGTAAACATACAAAGAAATGCTAAAACTCAGTTATTGTAGTGAATATTAATTATAACTGTTCTTAAGTATTCATCAGTGATTAACATGCATGTATAAAGAAAATAACATGAACACAAGAGACACTAGATTTAATGTGGAAACCCAATATGGGAAAAATCACCAATGTAACTAGTTACTATTTTTCACTCTTGTGAAGTGAGCCCTGTTAGGAGCCAACCTAGTTAAAGGTTACAAAACACACTGTTAGGTGTGACCTTGTTAGAGGATTTAATCACCCTGTTAGGAGTGGCCTTGTAAGAGGTCTTTGAAACAATTCAATAGAACTGTCACCTTGTTAGAGGATTTACAAAATGGCTGTTAAACCAACTCTGTTAAGAGATTTTTAAATTATTGCTACAATGGTAAGAAAGTAACAATAAAATGACTTGAATAATGATGCAACTGAATTGCTGATTACAGATCTCTATTCTGCTTCACTAGATCCTTCCTGATCAAATATATCTCTGCTACTCCTCAAGGATATCTAATCATCCTTCAAAAGTCGCTCACACTTTCCTTCAAAATGATTTGCATGTTCACTCATCCATACACTCTTCCTCTTTTACACTTGTCCACACTTTCACTCTTTTTTCACTTGCACACTTTTAATTCACAACTTGACCTTCTATATATACCTTTTAGATTGTCAAGTCAGCACTAATAATCATTACAGACATTAACACTCATTACAACAGTTAGCTTGAATAAACAAACTTTCCTCAAATTAACAAAATTCTTTACTGGGCCAACCTTGCTCGGTAAACACTAATCCAAAAAGAATTCCTTTGGTGACCAAGTGAGCTCAATTACCACTACAAATTTTGCAACATCCTTTGAAGACCAAGAGATCTTGGTAAACATAGAAAACTGCCTCACTGACCGACTGAGCTCGGTAAACACTGAGAATCGCTAAGCTGACTGACTAAGATCGATAATCATTGGGAACTGCTATGTTGAACGACTGATCATGATAATTAATATGACATTTGTGTGACATCAAAGACAACACACAATTAATCCAACAATCTCCTTCAGAAAATTGTATCCAACAATCTCCCTCTTTGGCATTGATGGCAACACAACATGTCATAGCACAATGAAATTTCATAGAAAACGTAGAGTAAGGAACATATCCTTAGCTTCATTCTGATTCTCATATATGAGAACTCCCTTTGTCAGAAAACTTCTCTTTCTGACTGAAAAACTCTCCTTCTTAACTTCTCAAACTCTCCAAGAAAACTCTCCCTCTTAGAAATCTTAAGAAATTTATTGAAATATGATAGCAAACTCTCCCTCTTTGACAACACATGCCAAAGACAACACATACCAGGTGAATAGAAATGTACCTTGAGTATTGATTCATATGCAATGATTCCTTGACTAAGCTTCATCAACTGACTGATCTTCAGTATGCTCTGGTTTATGCATCACTAAAACTTTATTTAGTGAGCCTCAGATAGGGGAATGATCCCTAACTTACCTCTTAGATACAAGAATGCATCTTTAGGTAGTGGTTTGGTGAATATATCTACAATCTATTCTTTTGTATGAATATATTCCAATCTAATTTCCTTGTCCTGCACCAATTCTTTGACAAAGTGATATTTTATAGCAATGTGCTTGGTTTTGGAATGCATTACTGGATTCTTTGAAATATTTATTGCACTTGTATTATCACAAAATATAACAACTGGTTCTTTGATCTCAACCTTCATGCCTTCCAATAACTATTTAAACCAAACAATATTAGAGTAGTTTACTACTGCAGCAACATATTCTACTTCTGCTGTAGATTGGGATGTGCAATTTTTCTTTTTATTGGTCCAAGATACCAACCTTTTGCCAAGAAAGAATGCTCCACCACTTGTACTCTTTTTGTCATCAATGTTTCCTGGCCAATCAACATCAGTAAACACTTTTAAGTCCAAATTGCCTCCAAATTTATACCACAAGCCATAATCTTCAGTTCCTTTCAAGTATCTCAAGATTCTTTTGATTGCCATCATATGATTTTCTTTGGGTTTTGCTGAGAATCTTGCTACTATACCAACTACTAAGGTAATATCAGGCCTTGTATGAACTACATACTATAGTTTTCCAATCATTGATCTGTATAAGGTTTGATCTACTTCTTTTGAATCATCATCTTTGGTAAGCTTCAGTCTAGTACACATGGGGGTACCAACTGGTTTTGCATCTTCCATACCAAACTTCTTAAGTATTTCCTTGATGTATTTAGACTGAGTAATGTAGATACTATTCTTGCTCTGCTGAATCTAAAGACCAACAAAGAACTTTATTTGACCAAACATAGACATTTCAAATTCTTTGTTCATTTGCTTTGAAAATTCTTTGCATTGATCATCATTACCTATAAACACAGTATCATCCACAAATATTTTTGCCAAAACAATTTTGTTATCTGGTCCTTCCTTGATGTACAAACTACTATTATCATTATCTCTTTTGAAACCAATCTGAATAAGATAGTTATGTAATCTTTCATACCATGCTCTAGGGGCTTGTTTCGGACCATACAATGCTTTGTGTAACTTTTAGAACATATTCCTTTTGTCTGGATCAACAAAACCTTCAGGTTGCTCAATGTAGACTTCTTCACCAAGAATACCATTGAGAAATGTAGATTTTACATACATCTGATATACCTTAAATCCTTTATGTGCTACATATGCAAGTAGAGTTCTTACACCTTCTAATCTTGCAATAGGAGAAAAAGTCTCACCATAATCTATGCCTTCTTGTTGAGAATATCCTTTACACACCAATCTAGCTTTGTTTCTTAATACTTGACCATCTTCATTCAACTTATTCCTGAATACCCATTTTGTTCCAATTACATTTTTATCTTTAGGCCTAGGTACAAGAGTCCATGTTTTGTTCTTCTCTATTTGTTTTATTTCTTCATTCATAGCCTCAATCCAACTTTCATTTTCCAATGCATCTTTGATATTTCTAGCTTCAAAATCAACAAGTAAACATGTACCTTTTAGTTTACTTCTTGTCATAGTACCTTCTGATTTGTTTCCAATAATCTGATCTGGTGTATGATGCCTCCTGACATACTTGGCCAATATAGGTTCCTTGCCTCTTGAATGAGTTACATTGTCATCTTCTTGAATTTCATCTTCAGGTTTTGGTTTCTCAGGCTCGATAGATATTGGCTCGGTAGCTTCAGACTGAGACTCGAGTCCTTGGGACTCGGTTTGAACTTCTTCTTGTGACTCAGTTTGAACTTCTTCTTGTGACTCGGTTACTGTACTGGGCTCGGTAGATGCAGTCTCCTTATTGACAAATGTGTCTGGTAATGTATCAGGTTCAATGTAAACAAATCTTCTGTAATCCTCTAGTTCCTTTTTTCTTTCTTCTTCAGTCTTTTCTGCAAACTCATCAACTTTCACATGTGCACTTTCTATGATTTTGTGAGTAGACAAATTCAAACATCTATATCCCTCACTCTTGCAAATCCCAAGAATATTCCTTCATCACTTTTCACATCAAATTTGCCTTTTCTAGATTCTTTTAAGATGTAACACTTACTACCAAATACTTTCAGGTAACTTATGTTGGGTTTATAGCCATACCATAACTCATAAGGAGTTTTGAATGTGTCTTTCTTCAACTATACTCAGTTTAAGGTATGACTTGCAGTGCTGATAGCTTCCTTCCAGTATTTCATAGCAATGTTCTTTTCAATCATTAGAGTCCTTGCACAATCCATGATAGATCTATTCCTCCTTTCAGCTATTCCATTCTACTCAGGAGTTCTTGGGGCTGATACTTGTCTTTTGATTCCTCTTTCAATGCAAAAATTATTGAATTCATGGGAGATGAATTCTCCACCTCTGTCTGATCTCAAGCACTTTATTCTTTTCCCTGTTTCCTTTTCTACTCTTGCCAAATACCATTTGAATTTCTCAAATGCTTCTGACTTTTCTCTTAGATACATAACAGTCATCATTCTAGAGTAGTCATCAACAAAGAGAATAAAGAATTTTTCTCAAGTATAGCTCTCAATTCCAATAGGTCCACATAAGTCAGTATGCACAATTTCCAAAATATCTTCAGACTGATAGTTTTTACTTTTAAAACTAGACTTTCCCATTTTACCAATCTGACAATTCTTGCATAGACCAATATCAGGTTTCTTCAAAGTAGGAATGCCTCTTACTTTCTTGAATTTGCTTATTTTCACCATGTTATCAAAATTTACATGACATAACATTTTGTGCCATAACCAACTTTCTTCAATTTGAGCAATAAAACATGAGCATTCACCAAGATCAAGATAAAACAAGTTACCTTTGGTTTGTTTGCCTGATCCAATCAGTTTTCCCTTGTCATCCAGCAGTCTTGCTTTGCCATGCATGAATTCAACCTTGAATCTAATGTTGATTAGCTATGCTACACTTAGAAGATTATGCTTTAGTCCTTCAACCCAATATGCATTATCACATATAAGTTCTTTGGTTAATGAGATTCATCCTCTTCCTTTTATGCAACAAGGTTCATTGTTTCCAAACCTTACATTACCACTATCATAGTCTTCAAGGTGTTCAAACTTTGTTCTATCACCAGTCATATGATGTGAACATCCACTGTCTATGATCCATGTATCATTTTTGCTTACATGAGAGATAAATGCCATCTTATCTTCATCATCATCAGATTCATCTTTTATAGCAATGTAGACAATTTCATCTTCACTATTATCAGAATCCTTAGCCATAAAACATGTTTTCTTACCTTTATCCTTGAATGATTTGAAATTCTTCCTGCCATTGTACTTGTGACCTTTCTTCTCATCCTTGCTTTGCTTGTTTGGGCACCTAGCTGCAATATGATCAATTTATTCACATGAAAAATAGATTAAGGGAGTTTTACCTTTGTATTTACCTCTACCTCTAGTATATTTCTTTGCAAGTAATGCTTCAATAACTTCAAGATCACTATCAAAACTTTCCTCTGATTCTTCTTCACTCTCTGACTAGATGTCCTTAATTTTCTTTCCCTTCTTAAGTGAAAGTTTGGCCTCAAATGCTGATTCAACATTTTTGGAAGTTGGAACATAGTTGTCATAGTTATCCAACTCAAAGGCTGTCAATCTTCCCACTAAAGCATCCAATGTTATATTGTGATTTTCTTCACATCTTCTTTCTTGAATAGCAGATACTCTTATTGCATAGATAGGAAGTAATGTTCTGAGAACCTTACTTATAATAGTTTCATCATCAATTTTTCCTCCAGAAGCTTTGATTGCACTAACACTTGCCTTGATCCTTTCAACATATTTTGCAATGTTTTCATCTTCTCTCATTTTCATCTGATCAAACTGTCCTTTTAGGCTTTCTTCTTTGGCTCTCTTCACATTGTCATCACCACCATAAATTTTCTTCAGCTTGTTCCACATTGCATAAGCAGTTGTGCATTCTTTGATCTCATCAAATTCTTCATAGCTGAGAGCTGATGTAATGTCTATCATCATGGTGTTATGGTTCTTTTTCTCTGCAATGTCTTCAACAGTTAATGTGCCAGTAGGAGCTATATATTCTTCATCAATATATTTGCATCTTGAATCACCAATGGAAGCCAGATGAAGTCTCATGAGTCCTTGCCATGCTAAAAAGTTATCTCTGTTAAGCCTTGAAATTTCTCTCTTGTAAGACATCCCGATCTTTAGCTTAGGTCCTTGAAACTCTTCCTGCAAGCACCAAAAGCTCTGATACCAATTGTTGGAAATATAGATGGAGTAACTAAGAGGGGGGGGGGGGGGGTGAATTAGTTAACCACAAAAATATTACCACAGATCTCTTAGATGTCTTATTAATTCATTTACTACTATCACTCGGTAAGCATACATAGAAATGCTGAAACTCAGTTATTGCAGTAAATATTAATTATAACTATTCTTAAGTATTCATCAGTGATTAACATGCATGTATAAAGAAAATAACATGAACACAAGAGACACCAGATTTAACGTGGAAACCTAATATGGGAAAAACCACCAATGTAACTAGTTACTATTTTTCACTCTTGTGAAGTGAGCCCTGTTAGGAGCCAACCTGGTTAAAGGTTACAAAACTCACTGTTAGGTGTGACCTTATTAGAGGATTTAATCACCCTGTTAGGAGTGGCCTTGTAAGAGGTCTTTGAAACAATTCAATAGAACTGTCACCTTGTTAGAGGATTTACAAAATGGCTGTTAAACCAACTTTGTTAAGATATTTTGAAATCACTGCTATAATGGTAAGAAAGTAACAATGAAATGACCTGAATAATGATGCAACTGAATTGATGATTACAGATCTCTATTCTGCTTCACTAGATCCTTCCTGATCAAATATATCTCTATTGCTCCTCAAGGATATCTAATCATCCTTCAAAATTTGCTCACACTTTCCTTCAAAATGATTTGCATGTTCGCTCATCCATACACTCTTCCTCTTTTACACTTGTCCACACTTTCACTCTTTTTTCACTTGCACACTTTTAATTCACAACTTGACCTTCTATATATACCTTTCAGATTGTCAAGTCAGCACTAATAATCATTACAAACATTAACACTCATTACAACAGTCGGCTTGAATAAACAAACTTTATTCCTCAATTTAACAAAATTCTTTACTGGGCTGACCTTGCTCAGTAAACACTAATCTGAAAAGAATTCCTTTGGTGACCGAGTGAACTCGGTTACCACTACAAATTTTGCAACATCCTTTGAAGATCGAGAGATCTCGGTAAAAATAGAAAACTGCCTCGTTGACCGATTGAGCTTGGTAAATACTGAGAATCACTTAGCTGACCGACTGAGCTCGATAATCACTGGGAACTACTTTGCTGACCGACTGAGCATGATAATTGATATGACATTTGTGTGACATCAAAGAAAACACACAATTAATCCAACAATCTCCTTCAGACAATTGTATCCAACAATAACAACAACTAACCAAACATATAAATGATACATATGTGAAATAAGCTTTGGCCAAAGCAACCTTTTTTAAATATTAGATATACTGACAGGTAAATAAAATTTACCCTTCTCCGTCCATTCCACATTCCACACCATAACCTAAAGAAAATTTCACCCCCTATTTGCCAATTCTAAATTCCTTTTTCCAATAATTCACTCTAAAAAAACAAAAAAACAAAAAAGTATAACATTCCATGAAAACAAGCGGTAAATTATTTTCCATAAAACTTCCTTCTTGCAAGATATTCTTACAAGAAATTAAGAAAAAGAAAGAGTAAATAAGAGATTCAATCCGCTATAAAGAAAAAAACTGTTTGATTCTATCTGGCATTAGATTCCAGAATTCCATATTTCCAAACAAAACAAAGACATGTTCAGATTTTGTATTTCAAAAATAAAGAAGATAATTTTTAGCGAATACTTCATTCTATCTAATATTTAATTCCATAATTCTATATTTCAAAACAAAACATAGACATTTTCAAATTTTATATTTCAAAAATAAGAGAATATGATTTTCCTTTTTACAAAATATACTAAAATCTAGATTAAGTGAAAATTTTATTTGCAAAACATGAATTTTCTAAAAAAAAAACTATTATTAGCAGTCGTATTTAAAAGACTGGTTTTCTTGTTGTTCTGTTGTTAACTAAGTTTATAATTCAGTATTCTATTGGCACATGATTTGATATATGAATTTATAATATAGAATTCTATTGGCACATGATTTGGTATACTAAATTTATAATTCAGAATTCTATTGGCACTGGATTTAATATTTACCTCTTAAAGAAAAATCTATCAAGTGGTAATATATGAATCAGGAAAAACTAATCTAAATCTGCCTTTAACAAATTAAATCTAAAAAAAAATGTTGTGATTTGCAAGGAAGTATGCCCAATGAAGGTATGTTAATGATCATTAACATAAGGAAAACAAAAGTAAAATTTACATACAATATAACAACCAAAAACTTCTATGCAGGAATACTATCAGTTTAATTTCAATTCACTTTGTGACTGCTTACTTTTAAGTCAACACTCCCACTCAGACCAACAATAACAATGTTCTTAGGAATAGTTCCAAGAGATAACTGAGAGGTGGGGGGGGGGGGGGGGTGCTGAATCAGTTATCTACAAGTTTCAATTCTTTATCCAATTAAGTATACTTAAACATAAAGCATAAACATAATGAAAGAACACATGAACACAACACCAATATTTTGGTTAAGGGGAAACCCAAATAGGTAAAAACCCCAGTGGGACTTGATACCCACTAATATTCTATACTAGTGTATAATGATCCTTGCTAGAAGATCCTTTACCTTGTTAGGAGTAGCTTTACAATATATTAAGTACAGTAGACCTGGTTAAGGGTCGGACCCTGTTAGGAGTTTTTTACAATTGTCCCTATTAGGGGAGAGGACGCACTGTCTTAGAGCTCACTGCTCAAAGGGGCGAAGGCTACAACCTTCTGAATAATAGATACACACTATATCTAGATTTTGGTGAACTACACTTTGACCTGCTATCTAGATCAGTTCCAATGAATAGCACATATATTCTACTTGGTCACATTAACCTTCTTCTGATGGCTCAACACTTCACACACTTTGCTCTGCTCTGCTTAATCAACCATGAACCACACTCAAGCAATCACAAATGACTGCCTATAAATATCTTTCCTCCAAATGATCTAATCAAGTCAGCCTATTAGAACCACCTTGAAATCATATTAGAGAAACCATAATAAACTCCAACAAACATTCTGTCAGCTCTATTATGCATGAAACTCATTTTGGGACCTGTCTAATAAAATAATTGTAAACGCACGCCACACATTGTCGGCTCTACCAAAACAACTGGAACTTTCTCTATAAGCTAAATTAACTCATGGGCTCTTAATCGAACATCAATAACACTTCTCCAATCTTAACTCCAAGGGCGCATATCCTCAAGAGTGTAACTCAAGAAACAATAAAATCTCTATCGGCTCTTCTGAACAAACATAGGAAATTGCTACCGGTGAATAGAAACTGCATAACTTCACTTGTGTTCATCATTAGACTATGCATCCCTGAAGTTAACATCACTAACATATCTACAATATATATCCTAGGGCACATGCCCATAAGACAACTGTGCAAACAACCATACACAAAACACTACCTGTAACTCTATCAGGAACATTGTTGACACAAGCTGCTGTATAATTGTCTGTACTCACATTCAACCTCTACACCCATGATATCATGCTGATATCATGTCCATGCAACATATACAGAAGGCTTACTACATAAGACTTCCATGCATACTACTTTCCATATGTTGTCATCAATGACAAACATACAGTCAGTACTGGTCTGCTGGAAAATCTCCAACAATCTCCCCCTTCGGCATTGATGGCAACATGTGGAATGAAAAATCACCATCAACCCAAATGAGCGTTTCTTTTATAACATTCTCCATTTCCTCTTCAAAACTTCCCCAAAGATGAAACCTCCATCTGCTGCAGTAAATTCCAACATTCTTCATTTCCTCAACTGAACTGCTGTCACAACTGAATACTGCTCCCCCTAAGTACATTACTCCTATTTTTCATGACTCTATATAATACTCCCCCTTTGACATCAATGACAAAGGGCACCATTCATTTTAAGCACCGGTACTACTCCAGAAGTAGAGTAGTCAACCTTCCATCAGTCCCAGAGGACTGATGCCATTCCTGCTTCCTTCTAAGAAGAATCAGGGAAGGGAATTACTCCCAACTTCCCTCTAAGATACTCAAAAGTATCCTTAGGCAAGGGCTTTGTGAATATGTCTACCAACTATTCCTTAGTATTCACATAGTCCAACTTAACTTCTTTCTCTGCCACTTTCTCTCTTAGGAAGTGATACTTGATCTCAATGTGCTTTGTCTTTGCATGCATCATAGGGTTCTTCGACATATTGATAGTGCTAGTGTTATCACAGTGAATAACAATAGGATAATCAATCTAAATTTCAAAATATTTTATCATCTTCTTGATCCAAACAATTGTAGAACAATTCAAGGCTATTGCAACATACTCCGCTTCTGCTGTTGACTGAGAAATATAGTTTTGTTTCTTGCTTGTCCAGGTGACAAGTCTATCACCAAGAAACATGGCTCCACCTGAAGTACTTTTTTTGTCATCAACACATCCTACCCAAGCTGTATCCATGTACACACGAAGCTCAACATTTTCTGAATTAGGATACCATAGACCATAATCTATAGTGCCCTGCAAGTATCTAAATATTCTCTTTACTACCATGAGATGACTTTGTTTAGGCTCAACTGCAAATCTTCCAACTATACCAACTACATTGGAAATGTCAGGTCTAGTCTGAATAAGATAAATGAGTTTACCAATCATAGACTTATACAATGTTATATCAACTACTGGTGAGTCATCTTACTTTGTAAGCTTGCATCCAGTAATCATAGGGGTTCTTACTGGCTTGCAATCATCCATCTTGAATTTCTTTAGTATCTCTTTCACATACTTTGATTGATTAATGAAAATCCCCTTTTCTATCTGCTGCACATTTAATCCCAAAAAGTGTTTGATAGGACCAATCATACTCATCTCAAATTCATTTTGCATCTCCTTAGCAAATTCAGCACTAAGTTTGTCATTACCTCCAAAGATAATGTCATCAACAAATATAGCTACAAGTAACAAACCTTCAAATGTCTCTCTAATGAATAGATTACAATTTTCTCCTCCTTTCTTGAATCCAATCTTTGTTACGTATCCATCTAGTCTCTCATACCATGCTCTAGGGGCTTTCTTAAGTCCATAGAGGGCCTTCTTCAATCTGCATACCATATGAGGTATGTCTGATAAGGTGAATCCTTCATGCTACTCAATGTATACTTCTTTTTTCAGATCTCCATTCAAGAATGCTGACTTGACATCCATCTGATACACTTTGAAGTTTTTGACTGTAGCATAAGTGAGAAACAACTTAATAGCTTCTAATCTACTCACAGGTGCAAATGTGTCTGAATAATCAATGCCTTCTCTTTGCACATAACCTTTACATACTAATCTTGCTTTTTCCTTACTACTGTACCATCTTCATTCATTTTATTTTTGAATATCCACTTAGTACCAATCACATTCTTATCACTAGGTCTTGGGACCAGTTCCCAAGTGTCATTCTTAATGATCTGATCAAGTTCTTCTTTCATAAAATCATACCACTCTAAATCTTTACATGTATCTTCAACACTTAAGGGTTCAATCTAAGATAATAAACATATCGCATCATTACTAGCTGAGTTCTTTGCTTGTGATCTTGTCAAGATTTTGCCGCTCTGATCTCCAATGATGTCTTTCTTGGAATTATTTCTTGATGTAAACTTTGGATATTTAGGTGATGCTGACTCATTAGCCTTAGGAGTACCTTCTTCACTTGTCTCAGGGTTATTGAACAACACATCAATGCTATCAAACATTTCTTCAATAACTGTCTCACTAGAAGAGGGTCTGGGTTCTTCTTCAATCATGGGTGAGTAATCATGATATCTTTCTTGAACCATAAAATTTTCATCAGTCTTAACATGAGCACTTTCAATGATCTTTTTCAGTCTTAAATTGAAACATCTATAAGCTTTACTTTTAGTAGAGTAACCAAGGAAAATACCTTCATCACTTCTTGCATGAAACTTGCCTATTGCTTCATCCCTCTTGATGTAGCACTTGCTTCCAAAGATTTTGAAGTATTTTATTGTGGGAAAATTACCAAACCATAGCTCATAAGGTGTTTTGTCAGCGCCAGGCCTTAACTAAATTCTATTGATTGTATAGACTACTGTATTGACCGCATCTCTCCAATAGGTGTGGGCAACCTTTCCTTCTATCATAATGGTGCGCGCTGTATCAAGAATGATCCTATTCCTTCTCTCTGCAATACCATTTTTCTAAGGTGTTCTAGGTGCACTTAACTGTCTCTTTATGCCATGTTCTTCACAGAACTCATAAAATTTGTCAAAGGTGAATTCTCCTCCTCTATCTGATCTTAAACATTTTATCTTTAATCTAGATTCATTCTCAACCTTAGCTTTGAATATTTTGAACTTATCAAATACTTCTGACTTATCTTTCAAGAATGCAACCGACATCATCCTAGTATAATCATCAAAAAATAAAATGAAATACCTTTCACCATAGTATGATCTTGTTTGAGTTGGTCCACATAGGTCTGTATGAATCAGATCCAACTTGTCCTCTGCTGAATTCTGCTTGCTCCTGAATGAATTTCTCACATTCTTCCCCATCACACATTGCCTGCATATAGTATCAACTGGCTTTGCTATGCTAGGTAGATCTCTTATTGCTTTAACATTGCTTATCTTTACTATGTTATCAAAATTGATATGACATAGTCTTTTATGCCACAACCAACTGTCATCAACTTTAGCAACAAAACAACTTGCTTCTGAATTGAGTTGAAAAAAATTACCTCTTGTCTTTGTGCCTGATGCAATCATAACACCATCTTTGTTGTTAATGATGCATTTGTCATCTTTGAACTCCAATTGATATCCTTTTCCAAGTAACTATCCAACACTGAGAAGGTTATGTTTCAAACCATCAACATAAAGAACATCATTAGTATTGTTATTTCCATCCAAAGTGATGGCTCCTCTACCAACTATAGGTTTAGAAGTGTCATCTCCAAATCTGACCATACCTCCATTGTATTTGTCCAGATGAACAAATCTTCCTTTTTCACTTGTCATGTGATGTGAACAACCACTGTCTATAATCCAGTCTGTCCTTATGTCTGCTTGGGAAATCAATGCTAGCTCTTGATTTACTTTCTCATCTTTAGGAACTGAGTTAATATTTTTTTTGTGTACAATAGCAATGAATCCAATTTCTTCTTCACCTGATTCATCATCTAAAACTCCATCTCCAGCAAAGTAACATTCCTTAGAGTACTTAGGCTTGTAATCCTTTTTGAACTTTCTAACTCTAGTAGGACACTTAGATGCAAAGTGACGTATCTTATTACATGAAAAGCACTTGAAAGGAAATTGACCTTCATTTTTTCCTTTTCCTTTCTTTTCTCTTTTAGCAACCATAGCAATAAAATCATCTAAAGTTTTCTCTTCATCATCATCATCATCAAAATTACTAGAAGTGTTTACAGATTTCTTACCATGAATTGTTGCTTTGAAGGTTGTCTCACTTTTAGGTTTTGTCTTCAATCTTGAAATCTCAAAAGCTGAGGTTTTGCTGATCAAGGTCTCTCTCTTAAAATTAGATGTAATTTTCATGGTCTCATCAAGGATATTGATCTTGCTTTTATATTCTGGAGTGAGAGTAGTTATCAACTTGTCCATAATATCTTCTTCTAAGATCTCTCCACCATTGGTCTTGATTCCAGCAACTGCTTCATTGACCCTTTGATTATAAGCTCTAATGTTTTCTTTAGACAACATCTCTAATGCATTGAATCTTTTCATCCATGTCTTTCTGCATGCATCCTTTTCTTGCTTGTTCCTTCAAATATGTCTGCAAGGTACTTCCATATCTTGTGGGCAGTGTCTACCTTCTTTATCTATGAAAACTCACTATCATATAGTGCACTGATAAGGGCTTCTTTAGCTATAGCATTATGATGAAAAAATTCCTTTTGAGTGTCAGTAGCATCATCCTGTTCAAGGTCTTCTAAAGTAGGAATCTTGGCTGCTTTGATAGTTACATTGAAAACTTCATAAGCAATACACTGCAAATGGGTCATCATCTTGTTCTTCCAATCAAGATAATTTTCTCCATAAAAATTAGGACTCTCTTTCCTAAAGTATGCCATCTGATCAACCTCAAGTTGTTAAACTTCTCTCTGAGGCACTTGGCTCTGATACCAATTGTTAGGAATAGTTCCAAGAGATAACTGAGAGGGGGGGGGGGGGGGTGAATCAGTTATCTACAAGTTTCAATTCTTTATCCAATTAAGTATACTTAAACATAAAGCATAAACACAATGAAAGAACACATGAACAAAACACCAATATTTTGGTTAAGGGGAAACTCAAATAGGTAAAAACCTCAGTGGGACTTGATACCCACTAATATTCTGTACTAGTGTATAATGATCCTTGCTAGAAGATCCTTTACCATGTTAGGAGTAGCTTTACAATATATTAAGTACAATAGACCTGGTTAAGGGTCGGACCCTATTAGGAGTCTTTTACAATTGTCCCTATTAGGGGAGAGGATGCACTATCTGAGAGCTCACTGCTCAAAGGGCCGAAGTCTACAACCTTCTGAATAATAGATACACACTATATCTAGATTTTGGTGAACTGCGCTTTGACCTACTATCTAGATCAGTTCCAATGAATAGCACATATATTCTACTCAGTCACATTGACCTTCTTCTGATGGCTCAACACTTCACACACTCTACTCTGCTCTGCTTAATCAACCATGAACCACACTCAAGCAATCACAAATGACTACCTATAAATATATTTCCTCCAAATGATATAATCAAGTTAGCCTATTAGAAAAACCTTGAAATCATATTAGAGAAACCATAATAAACTCCAACAGACATTCTGTCAGCTCTATTATGCATGAAACTCATTCTGGGACCTGTCTAATAAAATAATTATAGATGCACGCCACACACTGTTGGCTCTACCAAAACAACTGGAACTTTATCTGTAAGCTAAATTAACTTATGGGCTCTTAACTGAACATCAATAACACTTCTCCAAGCTTAAATCCAAGGGCACATATTCTCAAGATAGGCACAACTCAAGAAACAATAAAATCTCTGTCGGCTCTTATGAACAAACACAAGAAACTGCTACTGGTGAATAGCGACTGCATAACTTCACTTACATTCATCATTAGACTATGCATCCATGAAATTAACATCAATAACATGTCTGTAACATATATCCTAGGGCACATGCCCATAAGATAACTGTATGGACAACCATACACAGAACATTGCCTGTAACTCTGTTAGGAACACTGCTAACACAAGCTGTTGTATAACTGTCTGTACTCACATTCAACCTCTGCACCGTTGATATCATGTCCATGAAAAATATACAAAAGGCTTACTGTATAAGACTTCCATGCATACTACTTTCCATATGTTGTCATCAATGACAAACATACTGTCAGTACTAGCCTGCTGGCAAATCTCCAACAAATGTAGTGTGACAAGACTAAATG
Source organism: Chamaecyparis obtusa (assembly GCA_027943335.1). NCBI lineage: Eukaryota > Viridiplantae > Streptophyta > Pinopsida > Cupressales > Cupressaceae > Chamaecyparis > Chamaecyparis obtusa. Next base: position 1,580,955 of record BSBK01002287.1, on the reverse strand, counting down.
AGACATTTCTAACACTTGTGAGCTTGGAATCAAATCCGTCTGTGATAAAATAATCTATGGAAGATAATTTTGTGCTAAGGACTTCCAACAAAAAAAGGTAACGACAATGATACTAGATTTGGTTTTAATTTCTTTTAAACAAATTTAATAGACCAATCCACTATCCCATTGCATTATACATATCTCAGAAGTCGGGGGAAAAAAAAACATAAATTTGATTCCTTCATATAACTCACATGCAATAGACATCAAGTAAATAGATAAATCAATCAATACATCTTGCATCTACAGTTTAGCATGCAAATAATAGACATCCAAAAAATAAAGTCCAAAACAAATTAAACTTCGTACCATCAAACCAGTACGCAAGGAAGTAAACCAAAGATCGATGCACAAAGTTTTTAAAGAACAGATAAGTGAAGAGTCTTTTTTTTGAACTTTTAATTCTACGCAATAAAAGAACCTGGTCAAACTATGTAGATGGCGTAGAAGTTGGAGATGCCTCTTTTCTCCTTCCCCTTGACATTTTCCTCTCACCCTTGTGCACTGGTTGGCTAGCTGTACCTCTTTAGAGTGTTGTCTCTTGGCTACCTAAGCCACTTCACTCTCCCTACTGTATCTCCTTATTCCCTTCTCCACAGTCTGCCGAAAAACCTCTTTTTATTCTCTTCTATTTTTTTCTTTCCTTTTTTCTTCTAAAGTGCATGCGTCCCCCCTTTTCTTAACTTGGCTACTTGCATTAATAAATCCTCCTCCACTCCTCTTTATTGGCATGTTTTCTTCCACCTCACTGTCATCCTCTCCATAATTTTCTGCTTGATTCCAGTGCTGCTAAAACATAGCATAACTTACCTCTTCCTTTGCCACTCAACTGGAGTGACTCATGGAGGTAAACTCTAGTCATGTGCTTCTAGAATGTGATAGTTAGTTAGATTTAAATTTAATTTAAATTCTGCTAAAACATAATAATCTTGGTGACATAAATGATTAGTTTTTAATCCTTGTGATTCCTTAGTAAGTTTTCTTTCTTTTCTTTTTTTTTTCCCACACGAAGTTAAGACAATGAAATAACAAAATTTTGATTAAAAATAAAAAATAGAGTATAATTATAATCACACCAATATTTCTATCTTAAAGATTTAATAGACACACACAATTTACCAAATATTTTAAAACATAATAATTAGTTTCTACGCGACGTAAATAAAATAATCTATGTGGTGTGTGGTTTAGCCATAATTTTCCGATCACATCCTTACAAAGGAGCTAGACTCTCCTACCTTGGCCAAACCCCCATCTTCAGTCCTATCCAAAATAGAGCACTCAAATCTTACATCAGTAGGTTAGTTCCCAAATTCCATAAATAAATCAACTTGAACAAACATTTGTCATGAGCATAATTAATCATTAGAAATAAAAATGATATTTTATAACATTTAATCCATTCTTGCATGATAATCATTAATTACATTCAATTTATCATCTAATGAAAATATAAATTCATACATACACATTTTATTCATCAAATGAAACATATCTAGTAATGCTTAATAAACTGACTTAGGTCGTCTACTAGCGACCAAGTCAAAAGTCAACAAAAGTCACCAATTATTTAAAATAGTTATAATGTTTGAAAAATCGGTTATGACAGAGTTCTAAGGTAGTAAATGCAAGTGCTCAAGTTAGCATACAATTGGATTTCTTTGTCATTGGTGTGCCTGTTAGCCTTGACACTTCGCAGGATGTAAATGATCCATTTTTGGATAATGTGGACAGTGTGATGGAGGTTGATGATCTTGAGCAGATAGAGGAAGGAAAATCAGAAGAGAAACAAGAATAAAAAACATAGGAGAAGGAAATACAGCAGGAGGAAAAGAAAGAAGAATAGATAAAAATAGAAAAAGTTGCTGAGGTCAGATTGGACACATCCTTATTGTTGGCAAGTGTGCCCAAACTAGTCAGTTCTGATGTGGACAACATGGATGAAGATGAGCTGATGAGACTATCATTTATGGATTTTGCTAAAGCTAAGGAGAGATCAGTTTAGAAAGGAGACAAAAGAGCTAAGGTAATGGTAAGGGCTATAGAAATAGTGAACAAGCTACTCCCCTCACCGGTTATCTTTAAAGACAAAGATGAAGCTAAGAACCTTGATACAATATTGGATATCTTTGATAGTCATTTTGATTTATTGCTAAAGACAATAGAGGAAAAGGATGAAAAGAAATTTTTGGAGAAGAAGTTGAGAAAAGTTTGTAAGTCCATTTCATGGGACTTAAATATTCTTAAGGATACTACTCTTAAGCCAAGAGTTGTGTAGCACAAGGTAGGAAAATTTAAAACTATTACATAAACCCCTACAGACATTTAAAGAACATTGAGGAGATCATAGCCAAAGACAGGGCTACCCTTGAAAGTCTAATGGAAAGTTGTGAATCATCTTCACAAACTATGGGAGAAATAGATAAGGAGACATCCAGGCTATTGGATAAGATAGGAGTATTGGAAATGGAGAAAGGGAGAGTTGCAGATAGATTTGGCTTATTGAGAAGCCTATTGACTCCTAAGCTCACAATGTTGGAGACTCATCTTTCAGAGATGATAAAAGTTGAAGGCTCAATGTCTGTACCTACTCTTACTGAGCTTAAGGTAGTAGAGACAATGCCATATGCACTGAATGGATTAATCCATGTCAGTGAACTATTGTTAAATTCATGGATTGAAGAAATTAAGACCTTAGAAAACTCTTTCCAAGATGTCTTAAATTTGGTGAGTAAGCATTGAATCATTTGTGCTTAATTTTTACAATTTTGTATATACCTTTGCCATTGTTGTCAAAGGGAGAGGAAGAAAAAGGAAACATGAGGAAGAGAAATAAATATGTAGAGTTATATGTAGAAAATAAAATAAAAGAAAAGATGTAGAAAAGAAACCAAAAAAAAGCTAGAAAAGAGAAAAAGAAAAGAAGGGAGTTGTATTGTGACACTTAGTCATTTTTCTAAGTGTTTCCATCAATGCCAAAGGGAGAGATTGTTGGCATGTGATGTTTTGGAGCACTTGGAATCACTTGAGGCTTGTCATTTATGGCAACACTTATGTTTGGAGTGATAACATGATAAGAAGATTGCTACTGGAGTCACAGTCATGAAAATGACTAAGTCCGAAATCAGGATAACAGGGTACAGTGTTACAGTTTTGGTCAACGGTGAAGATATATGAGGTATTATGGCTTGCAAAGTTAACTAGAGATATTTTTGGATGTATACATGCTTCAGTTAAAAGTGCATAATTTTTGGTTACCAAATTTGTGAGATACAGTGTTCGAAAGGTATGCGAAGATAATAAAATAATGTAATAGGGTATATGAACAGTTGCGAAGATTAAGGAGAGCATAGTGGATATGGTAACATGATAAGACAAGTGAATAAAGTATATTGCTGAATCCTTGGTAATATAAGATCACTAACTCCATAATTATCATTTTCATAAGTTATTGATATGTTTTGTATGGTATTTGTGAAGCTGACTTGAAGGCTGATTTTGTATAAGTATAGATTGCTTTTGTGAAAGTGAAGTATGGTTATGATTATGATGATGGAGTAAGTTTGAGAATGTAAGAGTAGAGATTAGATGTGAGATCAGTAAGAGGCCAAGCTATAACTGGAACTATCTAAGCAAGATAAGTTCTTGTATTGTTCCCCTTTTGAGAACTCTTTTGAGACAAGTATTGATTGTAAGAGAAGTGTGCTCACCACCTTTAACTAGGTGTTTTGTATACCCCTAATAGGGTTTTGTATTCCTCTAAAAAGGAAATGTACTATGTAACAATCAGATCCTAACAGGGCTAGATCTCCTAATAGGGATATTATATTTTAGTGCATATTTGTGGGTACCATCCCTACTGGGGTTTTCCCTTTGGCTAGGGTTTCCTCGAGAACAAATCATGGTGTAATGAGTAATGTGTTATGCTTATATGTTCTTTTCATTTCTGCATTACTTTGGATTATTTATAATTGTTTAAAGTTGAAAAGATCAAAGTTATGTAATACTGACTCACTCCCCCTCTCAGTATTACCCAATCCTAACAATTATAAGAAACAATATTATGAGATCTTCTATAAAAAAGGTAAGTGTTGGAGAAATCTATCTTTTTTTGACATGATAATTGGTGATTTTGATGTGAAAGTTTTTGGTTCAAATTTTTTTTCTTCTCTTTGGAAAACATGGACTCATGTGAGGAAATGTTTATGCTACAAAGATGTTGTTGATGGCCCTTCATATTTTTGTGTTATGGATAGATCCCTTTGATGGGGAGTGAAATTAAATGGTAAGCCTATTGCCCTTACCTAGAGATACTTAGAGAAGTAGTGGAATGCCAAAGGTATCTCTATTATTAGTGAAATATTAATTGGAAATATATTAGGGACATATGAGATTAGAAATAGATTTGATATACCCTACTCTCACAAGAAAACTTATACTCTAATAAGTAAATCAGTGGGTGTTTGTTTTCCTGGTAAGTTGGTTTCAAGCTTGGATATCAATAAGGTAATAAAATGGCAAGATGGAACTCCTTTAATGGGAGTCTCTATGAAGAAAATTTATGGTATGATCAAAAAAGACTTGTATTCTCAAGTCTTTGAATCTAAATTGGGGTCTTGTTTGGATGGACTCCAAGTGGCACTTTACTCTTGATTTCCTTTGGCACCAACCTTGTGAACCTAAGAGGCTTTGTTTTAGATGGTTCTTGTTCTTGAATAATCTTTCTTTTGGTCCTTTTTTGAACTCCCTTGGAATTCTCCCCCCCCATCCCCCAAGCCCCCTTGTTGTTCCCTCTATCTTATGCTTGAAACCATTGAGCATATTTTCTTTGATTGTAAATTTGCAATGATGATTTGGAATATTTTTCTTGATAGACCTATTTGTTGGAACTCTCCTAATTTTTCATGTATTGACATTCTTGCTAGCTTTTTGTTTGATTTTGATGCCAAGATTAACAAGTTTTGGTTTGTTTTGTCTATTGAAGTCCTATAGTTCATTTAGAAAAAAAGGAATGAGGAAGTCTTCCAAAGCACTAGAAGAGATCTTTTTGGTTTTTGTTAAAAAACTCACATAGTACTTTATCCTATCATAGATATCTATTGTCTTAGAAATTCAAAAGAGAAGGTTTATGATTTTATTGTAGGAAGGATCACTTCTTATATACAAAGATGATGTGCAATCAACATATTATTTCCATACTTATAGTGATATGCTGGATGAGAAAGAAAGAGAGGCCCTTAAACAATTTGTGAAGGAAAATAACATCAATATTGAATAACATAACAAGGAGATCATGAAGAATCATGCCCCAGATTCTCCTAACTGGGAAAAGGTTACACATATACCTCTAATTAATCCTCCAGTTCCTACAAAGGCTACAAAATGCAGTAACAATGTCATTGGTTTATGGGACTAATGACTAGATAGTAGTTACTTTTCTTAGACTAACTATATGTATCTTGTAAATACTACAAACTTCCCATAGCATAGGATGGTGATATCATTTTTATCTTTTATTAGTATGAATTAGCAACATCATATGATACTTGATCAATACTACACTTTGATATATTTTTTATTGTATCAGTTGATTAAACTATCTTTAATATAAAAATACTTACCAGAAATTTGTCCATGCCTATATGGAAAAATAAAGTTACTTGATTTGGGGTCCACTTCTTCAATGATGTATGATGATCTAGGCTCTTTGTCAATCCTAAATTCATTTCCATTTGTAGGGATAGTTCTGTATGATAGGTCTAGCTAAACATGTCCACCTACCGAGTTAGACCATTGCTTGGATAGAAGCATCCCATATTTTGGAGGTACTTCAACCATCGTGATGTCACTCTTGTATGAGGCATTTGGGAAACCTGGAAGTTTGAACTCCATGTTCTTCATGATCCCCACCAGAGGCTCTAATTTTTTTTCCATAGAATAACACTTTTCATATGTAGTATCAAATTTCATCCCAATCTCTTTCATGACTTCAAATGGCATAATATTTACTACTACCCTGAATCAATCATACAATTCTTGACCAATTATTTGTTAATTAATACTTGTAAGATAAAATAGCCAATGAATGGGATTGATTGATTATGAGCCTCCTCCACTACACTTTAGGCTCTACAGAACCAAGGTGGGTGAGCCTATACCTTAACCTTAATCTATTGGTTAGATACTTTTTATAGTAGATGAAAATGTGTATAAGACTTTAGGTGATTTCTCAAGATAGAAATTTGATTCTTGAATGAAATCTAATTGTATGTAGATTGAAATATTGGGATATTTGATTTCTTGTATTGGTATAATTTCTTTAAATATATTGGGAGTCTTTTAATATCCTCTAATTAAAACTGCTTTGTCACAAGGATACCCGTACATCTAGTAAATCGATTTCATAAACCATTCCTCAAACTTTATGTAGTTGGACTTAGGATATCTTGAATCTCAGATGGAAGTCCATAATTACATGGGATGCTTGTTTCCTTCCCTATTTCTGACATTCATCCTTAATTCCTTAGGCCACATCCCTTTCTCATATCAATAGAACAAAACAATATGCATTAATAGATAATAATACATAAACCTTGGATATTCATTATCCAAAGACACAAAAAACCCTTGTATAATTTTTCTATAACATGAGTAGTATAATAAAATGGTTGAGACTCATACATTTGAATGTATGAAGCTAACACCATCAGCCCAATGCTCATGAGGTTAGGTACTTCCACATCTCCAACATGTGCACATGATAAATAAGTATACTGCAAATAATCCCTAAATAGACTTAGATTGAATGACGACCCATCCTATTGCATGAGAGATATAGTTTATTCTCCCTTCTTATCCCTATGAATTTCTAGATTCCAACCATTGTACATGATATCCATCCTATTGTACTCCTCTTCTAGTTCTTTGAAAGACAACAACATGCTATAATATTGGTCTAGGTTAAAAACTTCATTTAACATTTCCGTAGAGAAACGGATAAAAAAATTTCCATGAGGATATTGGATGCATCTCTTTGTTGAATTATAATTCCTCACTAGTATTTTCAATAATTCATTTTTATAAAGACATTGTGGATTGTTAACTTACCCAAATTCACCACCCATGGACGATAGAGTGGCACCAGTTAGTCTCTCCTTTGACAATGAAATAGGAACAATTCGTATCCCCTAATCTTAGTTCAAATATCTGCTACAACCTTGATTTTTTTCCTTCCAGTTGATTCTTTTATGGAAAATTTTATTTGGACCTTTGTGATTTAGGGCCAGGAGCTTGCATTTGGTCAAACATGTCCTAATTTAATTTTATGGTAGATAAATTATCTTCTGTCTTCATTTTCTTAGCCTTTGAATCAGTACTTTTAGTTGGCCTCTTCCTTCCCAAAGTACTAGATGACTCCATTTATACAACCGTAATTCTTTTCATCTTATTTGTAAATTATCTTTCTGTCAACAACTTCTTTTTCTATGAATTATTGCATCGAACAACCTCAATTATTTGATGCACACATCAAAATATTAACCTGTAAGGAAGAGTGTTTCATAAAGTTGCTTCGTGTGAATCCTTGGATTCACCTGATCTGTGCATTTATTAGAAATGTTTTGCTTTAGTTTTAAAATTTGAATTGACATGACAACGGTTCCTCATCAACGTAGGTTTCTCTGACAAGAAGTCCCTCTTGGTGCCATCGATATACCATTTCTTTCCTTACTTTGAAACCCTTTTTTCTCTTTTCCATTAGCATAGGTTATCCCGATTAGATCATCGAGGGTTGACATAATTCTTAAATCACTACACCAATGGATATAGTTACACTAAATAATTTAATATGTGAAGCTCTTACCGATCTACTATTGGTGACATTGATATATATTTGTCTAATATCTTTAAGAGACTTATCATTGTTTCATCCATCGGGAAAACAATCTCAATCATCAGCTGACAGTTTTATTTCCCTATGATTGACATATGTTATACCGATAACCTCATCAGGCATTAGGATAGCTCAAAATTTGTCTCACCACTGTGCATTTCTATACCGTTATGCCCATTGGTGTAATTCCTTCTAATGTCTTTATTTTATCTTTTCGGTATATGTCTTCATGATTTTTCTTTACAACAATCTCCTAAATCTTATGTCACCATAGGTTGTGCCAATCTGGTCATTGAAACTCAGTGGAACTTGAAAGTAATTATCCTAATCACTCAAGCTATACTGATGACATTCATTAGTGGAGCTCCCACCAATAGTATATATTTCTTTAGACATCCATCGGTGTAAGTTTTACTGATAGCCACATCGGCTATCAACAAGACAAATAAATCCCTTTGTCGCTAGTGTATGTCCTATCGATGGAGTTCATCGGTATTGCTATATTGATTTGCATCTTTCCTTTTGTTTATTTAAAGCTATCAACATAACTTTCACCGATATGGTTCTTTTTCCTTGTCTTCCATCATTCTCCTTATCAGTGTATGTTTTATCGATTTTGATGAATCTACTAACTGTGAACTTCCATCAATATCACTTCTACCTTTTGGTCATTCATACAAATATTTATAATCTACTTAGTCTGTTAATTTATAAATTGAACAAAACCTCTTCTGTAAATAGGAGATCCCATGTTCTTTGTTGTCCACTTTTTGGTAGTTGGCTTCATCTACTTTATACTTTGAAGCATACAATTTGGCAAAATTTGTCAAAGAAAAATCCCACCCATGCAAACAACCTAAGAAATTAATTGTTCCTTTCTCTGGATAAACTTGGAAATATCCAAGAAGAGGATCTTCATAGGTAGCCATAATCACATCAATATTTTCAATCACTCTCAGAAATGTCTAATAAGCTTCCTCTCCTTCAACATGTAACTTAAGAAAACATCTATCGATCCTTCATCATATCAGTGCAACCCTTAAGTAGCCCAACTAATGGTAGATTTCCAAAGCCAAATCATATATGGGTGGGGATTGATAATGCATGTTCCTTTAACCTACACATAAAAAACCAACAATAGCTATTCTCATGGTTTAACCAAAATGTTTACACAATACAAACACCTTTATGTATTAAGATTAAGGATAAGATATGAATATGCAAAATATTTCAATAAATAAGGACTTCAAGAAATTTCCATGGATACAAATTAAATTGAAAATTTAGGTGCTAATAGTGGCTCTTTTGGGGATGTATGTTTCTTCATGAACATAGCGAGATCCTAGCTATCTCTGGAGAGAAGACCACTATAATTTACTCATAAAAAAGAAAAATATATGAATATAAAAGAAAATAAAATAAGCTACACTATTTCATATATAAAAAATTACTCCCTATTTTTCATTAAGATAAGAAGTATTTTAGGTATTATCTATGTACTAGAAGCTCTTGGATTTCTCCCTTAGTGTTCTGCAAGAAGTATCTATTCTCACCTCCTTTTGGCACAATGACATAAGGGCCAAGCCAAAGTGCCTCAAATTTTCCATGTTTTCCCTTATCCTGATACTTAACATTCCATTTTATCACCCATTCTCCTTCCTTAAAGACTGTTATGTGCTCTTTTGTCATGCAAGAGTTCAACCTACTTTTGTTTTTTGATATTATGCTCTTGGGCCTCTCTTTTGACTTCTTCTAATTATGTCAATTGTTCCATCCTCTCTTCCATGAAGTTTATGCCCTCAAGTTGATCCTTTGTGATGAACTTGTATACTAGAAGAAAATTATCCAAAGATAGCCGAGCTTTCTTTCCATAAACCAATTCATATGGAGAAAATCCTATAGATTTATTCACAGTGATTCTGTCAACCCATAATGCTATATTTAACTTTGAGTCCCAATCTTTCTTATTGTTATCCAACATCCTTTTGATTATCTTCAAGATTTTTTTATTACTAGACTCTTCTTGACCATTTCCCTGTGGATGGTAAGGTGAAGAATAAGATAAAAAAATTCTATAAGACTAAAAAAAAATGGAGAACTCCTTTGATCTAAAACACATTCCATTATCTACCACAATTTTATATGAAACTCCAAACTTGGTTAAAATGTTTTCCATAAAAAATTTCATTACCACCTTACTAGTAGCTTGTCTAGTTGGTATTGCTTCTACCCATTTGGTGAAATAATATGTTGCCATCAGAATCCATTTGTGTCCTCCACTTGATTTTTTAGTAATTTTTCTAATGAAGTGAACTCCCCACATTTGGAAAGGATCTTCAGTATGTAATGGTATATGAGGTAAAGATCCATCATACTTTAATTTCCCTAAAAAATTCTGGTATGACTCACATTTTCTAACATATAAGTAGCAGTATTTGAACACATGAGGCCAATAGTAACCGACATGTAGGATCTTGTGTGTTGTAGTCTTTGTTGAGATGTGGTCCCCACAAACTCCTTCATGTAATTCCTTGAGGATTGCATCTGCATGATATACATCTAAACAAAAGAATAAGATACCATCTATATTTTTCCAATATAAATCACCTTGGATTAATACATACCTCGATGCTTGAAGTTTTATTGTTCTTTTCTATCTATGTGTCAAACCTTCCTGACATTTCATCTATCTTAAATAGTAAGCAATGTCTTTGTACCATGGGCATTGTTCAATACTTACCTTTGTATTTTCTAACTCCACTTGATGTACTTGACCTACTTCTAGATTTGAATCTTCCATGAGTTTTTCAAGGCCTTGATCTCTTACCAATTTGGTGATCTAGATGTCAATATTGAATTCTTAAATTTGGTTTATACATCTGCAACTTTGACCAGTAGTTTCTATTTGTATAAAAATATTCTTAATTGTTGCATTGGGCACATATGCTATTATGTCTACTCCTACCAAATATGTCCTAAAAGACTTCATTGCCTTCACCAATGCATATTCTTGTTTCTCATTTTTGTCATAATTTAGCTTTGCTGGTTGTAAAGTTTTTCTAAAGAACACAATAGGTTGTTCATAACCTTCATTATTTTTTTGTAACATAACAACAACTATTGTATGAAATGAAGCAATAGAAAATACTTGAAATGGTTTAGAGAATTTAAGAGAATTGAAGACAAGGGCCTCTTTTATTGCCTTTTTGATGTTTGCAAATGCTTACAATGCCTCATGAGTCGAGTTGATTTTTGTTCCCTTCTAAGCATCTTAGCAATGGATTTGACAATTTTATGAAAAGTTTGAAATAAACCTTCTGACAAAATTAATTTGGCCAAAGAAAGACTGAATAGATTTTACCATTTTAGGAATTTGGATCTTGTGAATTACAACTATTCTCTTTGAGTCTATTCTTACTCCATCCTTAGATACAATGTGTCCCAACAACTTTCCTTTTGTAACTCCAAATTGACATTTCTAAGGATTGAGTGAGATCCCATATTCTAAGGCTCTTAATAAAATATTATCAAGATGATTACAATGGTTCTTTGATTTCTTTGAATATGCTATTATATCATCTTGATATATTACTAAAATGATATCAATCAACCCCTCAAAAGCTACATCCATAGCCCTTTGAAAAGTGGCCCCAACATTGGTAAGCCCAAATGACATACATGCATATACATATGTTCCCATGGTGTTGTGAAAGCTAGCTTATACTCTTCTGATTCTTTTAATTTTACTTGGTTATATCCTGATAATCCATGCATCATTGGAATCAATTCATTTCCTATTACTTTCTGCAACAAATCTTTCATGTTAAGAAAAGCATAGTTATCCTTTAATGATGATATATTTAAATTTCTAAAATCTACAAAAAGTCTGATATCACCATTTTTCTTCCTAAAAGGAACCAATTCAAACACCCATGTTGAATGTTTTATTGGTTTAATGATCCCTGCATCTCTTAACTTCATTAATTCCTCCTTTATTTTTGAGGCCAAAGTTAGATTTATAGGACACTGTATTTTCCTGAATGGTTTTGCATTTAGTTTCAAAGGAATCTCATGCTGAAAAAGATCTTCTCTGTACACCTTGAGATCATCATATGACCATGCAAAGACATGTTGGTATTTCCTCAACAATGCTATTAGTTGAGACCCAGTCATAGCCTGAGTGAGCCTTTTCCCAATATATACTTCCTTAGGAGCATGTTCATTTCCTAGATTAATTTTCTCCACATCTTCATTGATTACAAGAGCCAACTTCAATTCAACTATATATTTATCATCAAATATTCTCTCTAATTCTACCATCCCCTTAGGAATCTTGTTGGTTTTTAATTGAACAACCTCCTTTCCGAACAAGGATTCTTTACCATCTTCCTTTTCTACATATGCATTCCAATCAATCTGTTGGTCCTTATATTGATCTTCACATGTGATAAATTTAATTACATCATGATAATCCTCAAATAATTTCCATTTTTTAACATAATCAGGAATTGATGGCCTTGTCTTAATCTCTACTTGAGCTATTTTAGCAAATAGTATATCATTGTGTCTAACAACTAGATTTTCCATAAAATCTGCCAAAATACTTTTTGATCTATCAATCCAATTTATTTAGAAAGCATCAAAGGGTTCTATAAGATCCCAAGCCTCATTCTTGTAATGCTTTAACTTTGAATTTTTAGTAAAAAAAATTATTCCTTGCCTGAGAAATTATTAGCTCTAAGTCACTAAACATAGTTAGTATTCTTATTATATGTTTGTTAGCAATTCTAAGGCCTAACAAAAGTGCTTCATATTCAACCACATTATTATTACATTCAAAAGTTAAAAGAAAGGAGTAATTAAATGATTTACCATTAGGAGAAATAAAAATAACCCTATCACCATTACCTTCTTTACTACATGCACCATCAAAATACATCTACCATAACATTTCTTGATTTTCCTTAGCATAAAATTCAATTTGTTTAGTATTTTTCATAGAAGGTTTAGTAATACTTATCTGAAAGTTGTCCATATTTGTATGGAAAAAGAAAGTTACATGATTTGGGTCCACTTATTCAATGATGTATGATGATCTAGGCTCTCTATCAATTCTAATTGGTCTTCCATTCACAGGGATAGTTGTATATGAAAGGTCCAACTGGACATGTCCACCTACTGAGTTAGACCATTGCATGGATAGGAGCATCCCATAATTTAGAGGTACTTCAACTACCATGATGTCATTCTTGTATGAGACATATGGACAAGTTGGAAGTTTGAACTCCACGTTATTCATGATCCCCACCACAGGTACTGATTTGGTGACACTTTTTGTATGTTGTGTCAACTTTCATCCAAAGCTCTTTCATGAATTCAAACAACACAATATTTATTTCTGCCCCTGAATCAATCATGCAATTATTGACTAATTTATTATTAATTAATAATGTAAGATAAAATGGATCCACCTGTGTTGGATTTCTTGTAACAAAAGTACCTAAATATACTATTGGCGAGTCTTCAACAATTTGTTTCTGATTAGAATCCTCTTTGGGTGTTTCACCCATATTAGACAATGTTCTTAATGTTTCATTTTTATATTCAGGAATCTCTTTATTTCTAGAAAAGGGACATAAATATTGTTGAGAATACTGTTGGAATTTTTTCATTCCAAGGTGTATGCATTTAGTGTTTGTCATTGATTTCAACATATATTATAGAGATGTTATCTAGAGACTATTTGCAGATTGGATAGACAAGTTGCAAAGAATTGTACAGGCATTGTATGATGAATTGGCACATGTGAACAAAGTTGAGAGTAGTAAATCATTTATACTACTGTAGTGTATGATCACATATGTTTATGAGTTCATTTGTTGAAGTTATGACTGAATTAGTGAAGACTAGTAAATAGGCAACTTTGAGGGTGACTATTCACAATGACAAGAAGTCTGGACCTAGCTTTGCAGTATCTATTAGGACAAGCAAGTATAACAAAGAAATTGGAGAGTATGATTAAGAATGGGAGGAGATTTAAATTCTTGAAAATAATGTTGATGACAATATTATGGCCTTGATCATAGGGAGAAAAAGGAAAAGGTAATTTTGAAGGAAAGTTACCTTTAAAATGCTTTAACTATAATAAAGTTGGTCATTTTGCTTCTAGATATCCAACTAGGATTCCTAAACATAAGCCTAAGTTTAGAAAGTTCAATAAAGATAAGGAATTCTATTATGATAGTGATGGTGCTATTAGAAAAATGGTTAGCGCTCCCCTTAGGATTTGTGACATGGCTTAACCACCTCCTATGTCTTCTATAAGTCTAGTGGTTGTATCAGGCATTAACAGGTTGATCTTTTGGTGCAACAACAACCACTACTTGTAAAAAGTGGTATCAGAGCTTGGTCATAGGTTTGAATCCCCTCGAGTAACAGTGAGGGGGAGATTGTTTGAAAAATGGTCAGTGCTCCCCTCAGGATTTGTGACATGGCTTAACCGCCTCCTATGTCTTCTATAAGTCTAGTGGTTGTATCAGGCATTAACAGGTCGATATTTTGGTGCAACGACAACCACTACTTGTAACAAGTGCATCATATGATGAGGATGATCTGAATGATGTATTGGGATTTGTGGCTATCAAAGATGAAGAACCTATTCATGAAGAAAATGAATTAGTTTCTCATGTTGATAAGAAGTGTGATTGGATTATAGATAGTAGATTTTCACATCATATGACTATTGATAAAGATAGATTCATTGAACTTAAGAAGTATGATTGTGGTGTTGGTAGGTTTGGTGACAATACTCCTAGGATGATTGTTGAAAGATGATCTATTACATTAGATGGAAAAACTAACATAGATGATGTACCATTTGTTGATGGATTAAAACATAACTTGCTAAATGTTGGTCAGCTAGTTGATAAGGGCTATCATATGGAATTCAAGGATGGTCACTATATAATCAGAGGTTTTAATGGAGATTTGATCACATCTAGTACAAAGACACAAGGTAATGTCTTTTAGCTAACCTCTATTGAGGTAAGTTGCTTTTTTGCAAAGATAGAT
Organism: Chamaecyparis obtusa; assembly: GCA_027943335.1. NCBI lineage: Eukaryota > Viridiplantae > Streptophyta > Pinopsida > Cupressales > Cupressaceae > Chamaecyparis > Chamaecyparis obtusa. The sequence continues at coordinate 1,565,951 of BSBK01002287.1, read as the reverse complement.
GACCGTTGGTTATGGCATAGGTGATTTTGTCATATAAACTTTGATAAAATGATAAAGGCCTACAACAACAATGCTATAAGGGATGTACCTAAGATTGTGAAGCCAACTAACACAAAATCTAGAGAATGTGTTATGGGAAAGAAAACAAGGAGCATCTTTGGGAGAAAAGATTTTTTATGAACAACAAGTTGGATTTGATTCATACATATCTTTGTGGACCTACTCAAACCATGTCTTACTTTGGAGATAGGTACTTTATTATGTAAATTGATGATTATTCTAAGATGATATGGGTTGGCTTTATTAGAGAGAAATCAAAAGCTTTTGAAAACTTCAAGTTTTATAAAGAAAAAGTTGAGAATGAATCAAGATTGAATATTAAGTGCTTGAGATTAGATAGAGCTAGAGATTTCACATCAAGTGAGTTCAATACCTTCTATGAGGAAAATAGAATATCAAGATAGACTTATACACCTATGACACCACAACAAAATGGTGTAGTAGGGAGGAGGAATAGATTAGTTCTTGATGCAAGAAGAACCATACTAATTGAAGGAAATGTAGCACACATTCATTAGAGAGAAGAAGTCAACACTGCAGTATACACCATGAACATAGCTCAAATCAGATAAGGTACTAGTAAGAATCCATTTGAATTATGGTATGGATGAACACCTTGTATCAAATATTTAAGAATTTTTGGAAGAAAGTATTACATTAAGAGAAATGATTGCATATGCAAGTTTGATGCTAGAAGTGATGAATGAATATTTATTGGATATTATACAAAAAACAAGGCATATAAATGTTATAATTTGAGAAGTAGGAAGATGATTGAGAGTGAAAATGTTAGACTTGATGAAAGAATTTAGGTGTAGGAAAGAAATTGCTAGTTCAATCCTTATGATCTAGACCTTATTAAGTGTATTCAGAATGAGAACCATAATCAGAATCAAAGTCAGAATCATGCACAAGGGAAAAAAATAGGAGATGAAGAAGAGAAAGATCAAGAGCCTCCACATGATATTTGGTTGATAGATAATGGTATGTTTGTGGATCTAAAAGAATAAACTACACCAAATTATCTTCAGAGGTATCATCCACAAGATTAGATCATTAGAGACAGTAGTTAAGGCACCAGGACAAGGTCACAAATCAGAGATGCTATTTGTCTAATCTCACAAGTTGAACTGCAATATACTGATGAAGCTTGTAGAAATGAATGATGGATCAAAGCCATGAAATAATAACTGGATCAAATTCAGAAGAGAAATCTTTGGAATTGGTTATGTTGGTGCTAAAAAATGATGGATTCACTTTTGGTCAACTGACAGGTTCACACTAATACCTCTGCAATTCTAGCTTAATCTAGCCAAGGCTGGTAGGCCTAATTTCACTTTGAACTATTTAATTCTCTATGTCACACAACTACGTACATAACAAACAAAGTTCCTCCAAAGGTGGTGAATGATCCTTTGAGGAAAGAAACTAATCTCCTAAAAATCTCTATTTTATAATACTTGACTAAAAGGATTATACTAAATAATTAAAAGTAATGCTTTTGGAATAATGATTTTAATGATCTATAAACTACAAATGTATGAACCAAATGACAATTTCCAAATAATAGTTAGATCAGTGCCTTCTAAATACTTGGGCTATAGAGTCATAAAAATTTCAATCCTACGTACAATCAAAGATAGTTTTAAGGTAACTCACTCCTGTAAAGCGAGACCATCATCCTACAGGCTTCAGTTGAAACAAAAATTTAAATAACTTATACAATTAGTCCTATGAATTTTAACCCAACTTAAGAGCCCGAAAGGAACAATAACAGGTTCTCAGACCATGCAATTGCTATTCAAATTGTATAAATTAAATTAAATAATTGAATCAATGAAAGAACACAGTAGGATACCCTAGTTCACAGAGTAATCTAAAAGACTAATTGAAAGCATATAACTTATAACCACAAATAAAAAAGAAGAGCACTTATCTTTATTAATGTTGAAAAAATAGTACATTAGAGTTCATATTGTAGTTTTGATCAAATTATATCCTATGAAAATATATCTTGTATTGTCTTGTATTTACATTTTACATTATGTATATATATATGTTTGAGTGGCTTTCACACCTCTTTAGGGTGAAAAGACACACCCTTATTACAAATTGTTTTGAAAAAATAATAAACTAACTAAAAAATAACTACCTATATTTCGGATTTGGGTCTGGTTGAAAAACCAAAAAACCTCATGGAAAGCTAATATTTTTATTGGAAATAGTAAATTTGATTTTCCAAACTGGGTCTTTTTTAGATTTTTAAAATTCGACCATCTTTATCCTCTGTCGGCATCATCTTTGCAGCAGGTTGAAATTCCAGCATTTTCTGAAGGTTTTGATCATAGAATTTTGATTGTTCTTCTCACAGAGCTTCCTTCCATAATATCTCAACTTTGTAATTGAAAATTAATGTAATATTTTATCCCATTTCATGTACTCCATCATTAATTATTTGGCATGGAAATTAAGAGGTCATTTTTTAGGGTTTTATCACTATATAGGACTCCAAATTTTGCCCAAAATTTAGAGCTCCAACAGGTTCTAAGACCTAAAGATAAGAATGTCATAGGTACTAAATGGGTTTTTAGAAACATGATGAATGAAGATGGCATGGTAATCAAGAACAAAGCAAGACTAGTATGCAAGGGATATTCACAACAAGAAGGAATTGGATTTGAGGAGACCTTTTCACATGTTGCAAGTTTAGAGGCAGTTAGGCTACTTCTAGCGTATGCTACATACAAGGATTTTAAGGTATATCAGATGGATGTCAAGTCAACATTTCTTAATGGTGATTTGGAGGAAGAAATCTATATTGAGAAACCTAATGGTTTTCCCTTGTCATGTAAAGAATATATGGTTTGTAGATTAAAGAAAGAATTGTATGGTCTAAAACAAGCACCTAGATCTTGGTATGCATGGTTAGATAAGTATCTAATTCATTTGGGTTTCAAGAAAGGAAGTGCAGATAGAAAATTTTAATTGAGAATTAATGATGAAGGCATCTTAATTGTAGAATTTTTTTTGGGTGGTAATGATGCTACGAGTAACAAGTTTGTAGAAGAAATGAAAAGTGAATTTGAGATGTCAATGATTGGGGAGATGAAATTCTTCCTAGGAGTGAAAATTAATCAGAGCAAGTATGGGATTTTCATATCTTAGACTATGTATCTTAAGCAATTGCTAAAGAAGTTTGGCATGGATGGCAATAAACTAGTTGGAACTCTTATGGTGATAGGTAATAATTTGTCTACTACAGATGAGACAAAGAATGTACCACACACCAAGTACATATCAATGATTGGAGGTTTTTAATATTTGACACATACAAGACCTAACATTACAAGTGTTGTTGGAATTGTTGCAAGATTCTAGGAAGATCCTAAGGAAACACACTTTATGTCTATAAAAAGGATATTTAAATATCTAAAAGGAACAATTAAGTTTGGGCTTTGGTATGATAGGTCTAAGGACTTCTCATTTTATGCCTATACTGATGCGAATTGGGTAGTAAACATTAATGACAAAAAAAGAACCAGTGGTGGAGACTTTTTCCTTGGAAAGAGGTTAGTTTCTTGGCTTAGAAAGAAGAAGGATTTCATAGCTCAGTCTACAACAAAGTCAGAGTATGTTGTAGTTGCAATCAATTGCACACAGATTGTATGGATGCAAAAAATGTTGAAAGATATTAGTGTAAATCTTGGAGAACCTATTATCATACATTGTGATAACACAAGTACTGTGAATATGTCTAGGAACTCTATGATGCATTCTAAGACCAAGCATATTTCAGTCAAGTATCAATTTTTGAGGGATAAAGTGGCAGATAAAGAGGTGAAGCTTGAGTATGTTAGTACAAAGAAGAAGATTACTGACATCTTCACTAAACCATAGGAAAAAAATAACTTTGAGTATTTCATAGGTAAAATTGGGGTCATGGCCCCACCTGATAGCAACTAAGGAGGTGTAGAAGTGTATCATTCTACTTGTGATCAGAGCCTTGTCATTTTGGACTTGATGCAGAGGTTTACTCCCCAGGGGGAGTAAGTGTTTGAGATGACATAAGAGATCAAGGTGATTGTGCACCTAAGACAATTAAGATTTAAAAATGTTACACCTTGCAGTGTATGGGAAAGTGTTTTGGCACCCTTTTCCATTGATGTCAAATGGGGAGAGTAGTTGAGAAAAAACCCACTAGTATTTAAAGGGGGATAGAATTAGTGAAAGAAGTAGAATAGATGAAAGAAGATAAGTTGTAGAAAAAAGGAGAGAAGATAAGGGAAGGGTGATTCATTAATGGGGGAGAGATTTGTAGAAGAAACCCTCACCAGTTTAGGATATCTTTGAAGAGGATATTGAGAAGGTCGTATAAGAGAGAAAGAAGCACATTGTGTAGACAATGTTACTCTAGAGTTGAGCATATGACTTTTGGGTTGATGGTTTTTATCATATGTTTCCATCAATGCCAAAGGGGGAGATTGTTGATAATAGTGTTGGAATTGTTGCATTCCAAGGTGTTAGCATTTAGGGTTTGTCATTGATGTCAACATATGTTACAAAGATGTTATCCAGAGACTGCTTGCAGAATGGATGGATAGGTTGCAGAGAGTTGTACGAGAACTGTATGATGAATTAGCACATGCAAATAGATTTAAGAGTAGTAAATCAACTATACTACTGTAGTGTGTGATGACAAATGTTTATGAGTTCATTTTTTGAAGTTATGACTAAATTAGTAACGACTGGTAAATAGGCCAGTGTTAGGGAGACTTGCAGAGTTTGTCTCTGAACTTTTAGTATAGCTTCTATGGATGAATGATTTATGATTTGCAAGCATGTGATAGTATTGAAGATAGGATGGTGAGATTATTGTGTGATTTCAGAGTCCTAGAGGGAAAAATGATGTTAGTTGTGGCATGTTATTTAGTGAAGACCTAATTGGAAGCTGACCAAGAATATGTAGCTTCTTCTTAGATGATTAAGCATGGATCTCAGATCTTGGTGCTTAAATTATGAATTTGAATTATTGTAATGTTCTAGGGGATACTCTATGTATCTTATCATGGGTCTAGATGTATTTTGTAAATAGGATTTATTTTATATTGGCCAACCTAGATTTAATGTATGAAACTTGTATATAAGGAAGGAATTCCTTGCATTTGTAGTGTGTGGTTGTATGTGTGAATAATGAAAAGGTATGCGAGATTGAGGCTGCATAGGATTCTATTTAGAGAGAAGATATTGTGCATCTAGAGCACAAGGTGGAACTCACTTGGCAGTGGTTGAGTGTTGGAAGCAGTTTTAGGAACAAAATTTGTATTTATATCATAAGTGAGGAATGAGGATCGTGAGGGTGGCTTTAACCTTCAAACCTTTGATCAAGTGATCTATTTGTAAGCTCCTAATAGGGTTGTGAATCCTAATAGGGTCAATCCTTTAATAGGGATTAGTTTTAAAGACTCCTAATAGGGTTTTTCCTTTAGCTAGGACTTGCCTATTGTATTACTCAGTTTCTAACAGGGTCATTATTCTCATAGTGTAGATATTTGTGGGTACAATCTCCATCGGGGTTTTTCTCTTAACAGGGTTTCCTCAAAAATAAATTTGGTGTTCAAGTGTGTCCATGTGTTATTTCTTATTTTTATTTCATATTCAGTTATTTGGTTAAGCATTGAAGTTTACACTTAAGGTTTTATCTGATATGTTTGGCATCAACTGATTCATCCCCCTTCTCAGTTGATTATGACATTTTTATTCTAACAAATCTATACCTTGGACAAAGCTTGAGACATAAAAGAATTACTATTTGAAACTAGTTTACTAACTATTTGTTTCTCCACTGGCTTTGTTAGTTTTGGAACATCAATTTGATCTACCTACTTGGTGTGCATAGGAACATCATTTTTGCCTTTCTTGGGAGTATTTGTTTTTCTCTCTATTTGCTTTGCTACCTTAGCAAATATTCCAACTAATTTTTCCTTATCAACATTCACTATTATATTCCTCAATTGGTTATTACTTCTGGCTTGTGCTACTGGTGCTATATTATAGGTTTTCTTTTCCTCATTTGTTGGCTTCCTCAAGGATGAGACATTTTCATAATTGGAGAATACTTGTTGTATGTTGTATTGTTGATTCATCCTTTTTGAATAAATGTCTAGCACATGATCATCATTAGAGGAGCTATAATCATCTCTTCCCCATAATAGCTTAGTTGAAATGACATTTACTGTGGGCTTCTATTTTGTCACAAAACCCAAGAAACTTCTTCTCTAGGATCATCCTCATTGATCCAATCATCACCATCACCCAATCAGAGTGCAAAATACTTCCTTATGCCACCAATAGGCTCCACACCTTGAATGCAACCCAATATCCCTCAAACACATCCAATGGTTTCATCCAACCAAATTAACCTATCAACAATCCCTTACCCGGGTGCTACCTAGGCCTAATTCTAAGTAGGCTTGTTTAGCGGGTTATACAAGGATTTCTTAAATATTTCCCAAAAGACTATCAAATATGAAGACACATTCAGATATCTTGTTCACTATTACTCAACATATCTCAAAAGAATCTATTTCTCCTTTGGACCAATTGTCCAAACCAGTACCCTTCTACCCTACAAATAACATCCTCCAAGCTGGCTAACTATTGTAACTTCTTGCCAAACCAACAACAATCAGTTAAACTGTCTGTCATACATTTGTTTATTATTGTCAAGTTGACAACATAGTTGTCAACTCAACAAATATCTATCCTTTTGTATTTATATTAAATTATAAGGCCTTTTTAGGATCCTTTCCTAATACTTAGACATTAAACCCTCTTAAACCCTCTACTACCCCTTATTAGGCCTATTTTTCCAGTTAGGAAACAGTACATTCTTTTGGCACTTTTAGTGAATTGCACAACTTTTAGTGGCTCTAATGGCTAATTTACATTCATAAGGTGACCTTATAGGTCTTGACCAACTCTAGTTACCCTTGGATCATCAAGTGACCCAAAAGAGTGCTCTTTTAGCCTCTAGTGCCAAAATGGATTACATGCTTGATCCTATTACAAAATGATCAAAAAATCATTATCAAAACATAATCACATGACCAAAATGGTCTTATTACATTGAAAATGACCCATCATGGTCATGGTTTGTCTTTAACTCCCCCTAGGATCTATGAGTGACCCTAGTGTTCATTCTTAACCTTTATGCTTGCCCTTGGTGCTCTTGCACCATACTGCCCAGCTTAAAATATTTCCAAGTCCTCTTGGAAACCTGTAAACAAAAAAATGTCAGAAAAAATTCAGGTCTTCATTTTGACCTTAGGAAAATATAGGTCCTCTTTGAACTATGGTGTTCTTCCTTCATGCATCTTCATCTTGCATTTTGGCTTGCCATCTCTTGGCAATGTGAACATTGCTTGCTTTTGTTGTTGTTGCAACTAGTCTCTGAATAGGCCATTTCACCTTCCTCTTTAGCCTTAAGTGCCAACTTGTAGCATCCTTAATCATCTCCTCAAGTCTTCTCAACCATTCTTTACCTTCTTCCAAGGCTCTCTCTAAACTTCTTATCTTTACACCCTCCCCTTTCTCTCTTTTTCTCTTTGCTTCTTTTATTCATCTCTTCTTCTTCCTTCATCCAAGTATTCTTTCAATAACTTGGCCAACTCTCTTTTACTCCTGGTCATTGACATTACTTCACATTAATCTAGGATTCTTCAGATGTCAAGTCACCACTTTGGAATACTCTCAGAGGATAATTCAACTCTAAGCATCAACAAAGGACTTTAAACCTTCCAAATCCCATAAAGAACTTCTCAACCTCTTCACCTAGGATGATCCTAGGCTGTCATACCAACTAATGTAGAGGCCTAGGTGGACTTCCATTTGGTAAGTTCACAAGGGAATTCATTTGTTTTGTCACAATACCCCACAATCTTTTTCTCTAGGATCATGCTCATTGATCCAATCATCACCATAACCTAATCAGAGTGTAAAACACTTCCTTGTGCCACCAATAGGCTCCAAACCTTGAATTAAACCCTATGTACCTCAACACATCCACTCATTTCATCCAAATAACTTAATCAATTAGAAATCCCTTACCTGGGTGCTAGCTAGGCCTAATTCCTAGTAGCCCTGTTCAATAGGTTCTACAAGGATTTCTCAAATCTTTCCCAAAAGACTCTCAGATCTGAATATAATTTTAGATACCATTTTTTAGTGTTACTCAACATATCTCAAAATCATCTATTGATCCTTTGGACTAGTTTTCCAAACTAGTACCTTGCTACCCTACAAATAGCCTCCTCCAAGCCAACTAACTATTGTAACTCCCTGCCAAACTGACAACAATTAGTTAAACTTACTATCATACATTTTTTTATTGTTGTCAAGTTGACAATATAGTTGTCAACTTGAAAAATCTCCATCCTTTTATATTTATATTAACTTCTAAGGCCCTTTTAGAATCCTTTCCTAATACTTAGACCTTAAACCCTCTTAAATCCTCTACTAGCCCTTATTAGGCCTATTTTTCCAATTAGGAAACATTAGATTCTTTTGGAACTTTTAGTGCATTACACAACTTTTAGTGGCTCCAATGGCCAATTTACACTTATAAGGTGACCTTATAGGTCTTGACCAGTGCTATTTACCCTTGGATCATCACGTGACCCCAAAGAGTGCTCTTTTAGCCTCTAATGCCAAAATGGATTACATGCATGATCCTATTACAAAATGATCAACAAAACATTATCAAAACATAATCAAATGAACAAAATGTTCTTATTACATTGAAAATGAACCATCATAGTCATGGTTTGTCTTTAACTCCCCTTAGGGTCTGTGATTGACCCTAGTGTTCCTTCTTAGCCTTTATGCTTAGCCTTGGTGCTCCTGCACCAATGATCCTCATCCTCTAGAAATATTTGGGATATCACACATTGTTCAAGTGCATGTGGGAATCAACATGCATTAAACCATGGACCATTTTATAACATATGATCAGTTCTTCTTAGAGGATCAGGGGTCTCCTTATTATTATTCTATCTTTTAGGATTTCCATCTTTCCAATTTGTATTATAGGGCATATTATGTAGTCTAGGCCTGTCATTTTGTAGGGTGGTGACCTTTCATTTCTAGTCTTCCTTACTTTAAAATCCTTAACAATGTTTATTATTTCCTTTAAATCATCTTTCTTAAGGGCTTTAGGATTATATAACTTGGGATCATTCCATTTATTTACTTTGCTAGAGGCTTTTATATCATTCTCAATAGTAGTAGCAATTTCAAAAGCTTGTTGTAATAGTGTTGGCCTATATGATATAATTTCATAATGAGTTTTGATATCAAACACATTTAAGTAAAAATAAATTATAAAGGAATCAATATGCCTTATATCTTTTAGAATCCCATTTAGTACCTTGTTGAATCTTTTATAAATTTCTTCCACTGATTCATTGAAATAATTTTTGATAATGGCTAATTCATGAGAAGCAAAGGAAGTATCATTATGACCCAAAATTCCTCAATGAACTATGTTGCAAAATCATTCTTGCTAGCAATTGATCCATCTGGCAATCCTATGTACCATTCACCAGCATCTTCAACTAAATATTGTACAAATAGTTTCATGAAAAAATCCTCATGATGGATTTCAAACTCCTCAATTGTCTTTTTCAGAGTTATGACATGCCTCTCAACAAATTTTGTTCCATTACAAGTGAATTTTGGGATATCTTTCCTTAATTCATTTTGAATAGGATTTGGATAGCCAACTATTTGACTAAAATCCAATTGCATATATCTTTCTGTTACCACATGTGCTCTTAATCTAGCATTTTATCCACCATAGTTGTTTACTCCTAGCCCTTGGTTTTGATGATTCACATCCCAAAATTCTGACCTTTGTGATTTTGGCCATCATTATAATAGTTACCAATATTTTGTTGCCTTGGGTTGCCATAATTTTGAGTTCCTCCATTGTTTGGTTGTCTCTAGTGTCCATATTTTTCATTGGCATTGTTATTATTTCTATTTCTTTCCCTATTGTTAGGTTCAAATAATGGATTAATATGAATAGTGTTGAAAACTTTCTCTCCATTCTTTCTATGAGGAGGACTATATTTAGAAACTTTCTATCATCCCTTGTTGTCCTTTCCTCTCTCACTCTTCCTTCTCTCATTCTTTCATGTCTTACTCTTTCTCCTCTTGGTGTAACAAGTTCATTTGTATTTATACCAAACTTTTCTTATGCTTAGTATGGTAACCTTTTAAGAGCTCTAGCCATCTTCTTAGTGCTAGTGCCCATGTTAGAAAATTTGTGTAAAATTGTGTCCAATTTTTGACCTTCTTCATCTATTTCCTCTTAATTTATCCCTTGCAAAGGATTATGATCTTCAACATCTATTTGGAAAAAAGGATTCCAGTTTTCATCATTACTTTCAAGACTGTGATTATTTGACATGAGAACTTCTTCTTCATTGTAAGCTACTCTTTACCTATCAAGGAACTTCTTGAATCCTACAAATTTCATCTCTGAAGCTAGATTTTTATTCTTACTCAAGTTTATTTTTGGATTTAATTCAATAGGATTATTATGTCCCTTATTGAGTGATCTTCTACCTCACATGAATTTTAGGGATAAATGTCTAGGATCTTTGCTTATTCTTTTACAAAATAAATTGTCAATCATACACTAATGTAGAGTTGCCACCTCTCTCAGAGGAAAAATACTACTTACTTTTCTGAGTTCTGATCTACAATAGAGTTTACATTATGCCACCAAATATTTTGGAAAACTTATTAACAACTTCCCCAGTAGATTCACCAATATGTTGGTTCCCAAATCAATAGATTGGAAATCCTATGAGATTTCCTACTCAATGCTTGGATTTTCCAATTGACTTAGCCAATGAAAGGGATTGATCTATTATGATCCTCCTCTCATGCACTTTAGGCTCTATAGAACCAAGGTGGGTGAGCCAATACCTTAACCTTAATATTTTGGTTAGAGGTTTTTTATAGCAGATGAAAATGTGTATAAGACTTAAGGTGATTTCTCGAGATGGAAAGTTGATTATTGAATGAAATCTAACTGCATGTAGACTAAAATCTTGGGATGTTTGATTTCTTGTATTGGTATGATTGCATTAAATATATTGGGAGTATTTTAATAGCCATTGACTAAAACTACTTTGATAGTGCTGACTTAACCAATATCCAAACAATAGAAGGTCGATACCTTATTTCCTTTAGAATGATGCGATAATGTTTGAAATGATTCTATGTATAACTTTATGAGACAATTTTAAAACTTATTTCTCAAACAAGACTGTCAACTAAATGGTTTCTATTTGTTCAAGTAGTTCGAGTTATTGCTACAACTAGTCTTAGATGTTTTAATTTTTACTTAGGAAATTCCAACAAGATAAAATTAATTTGACAACCAATCTTAATTATAATGGTCAAATTGTAACATAATCAAAATACCATTCCACAAGACTACATATCCAACACCCATTTTCTTAAAATAGATATCATAAAGAACTAATCAAATCATAATGAAAAATTGCATACATTTTGGAGAAAGAAGCATCTAATATTATATTAGAAATGGATATGATTTTGTCCAACTGAATAAAAATTCTGAGAATAAGTTCTTTGATTGTGCATCTTCAAAAATATAAGTTCTAAAAAAGACTATTCTATATCTTGTTATATCTAAAACATCAAAATGATCCCCTATATATAAGAGAGGATTCAATTCTTGTGAAAGGGAATACCCCTTCACCAAGAGTTGCAACTAATACCTAACTAACAACTAACCAACTAATTTAACAAAAATATTACATAGAGATTTTTCATAAAAAGACAACTTATATAAGGACTCTTGGAAACTAATGCAGGAGCATCTCGGGTCCTTGGCAATCCTGTGTCACCAAAAAGATTTGAAGTTTGTCTGTGTCTATCGGTTCCTTCTTTAACTGAGTTGGTCAGTAGTTTGTCAGTTTCCTTTGGTTACTGAGTTTGGTCGGTTATCTCCTGGGTGGTTGGTTGTTTTACTGGCGCTTGGTGATGCTTGTCTGTTGCTTGGTCATCCTTTCTTACTGAGTAGTTTATTTTGAGTTTTTGTTGAGACCAACTTGTGCATTGATTATGGGTTGTAGATTTAATGTTGGTATCCATCATTGGGAAGTGTGTGGTCTTAAATCTGATTGTTCCTTCCATTGATTGTGGATCTGAAGGCTGACTCAGTTCAGTAGCCTCTTGTATAAGTATAGTTGTTTGGTTAGAGTTTAGGGGTAAGTTTTGATAGAATATAGAAGATAGGAGAATCAAGATTGTTGGTAGATCCTCGCATGTTGAGGACTTCTGTATTTCATTATAATATCTAGCCATAACTAGGAAGGCCTTACATCCTGGCATGTATGAATCAATTTGAATGAAAGAATATATGTTTGATCCTACTTTCTCTCTCTCATTGTGTTGTTTCTTCTGTGAGTCATTAAGCAGGCTAGATCTGTAGGGTGTGCCATCATTTGGCCCCTAAGGTTCTACCTCTGCATTAGGTGGTATTAGAGCGAGGTGAGATTTGGATCTAGGTCTGTGGATCTAGGTTTGTAGGTTCCTTCTTGCGAAGCCCTAGTTGAATTGTTGTGGGGTGGCAGATTGCAATCTGAACTGCAATTGCAGAGGGTTTTCAAGATGGTTCATGGGAAGTGAGAAGTGGATCCAGGATTGGAAGGAATGTTGAGACAACTTGCTACTAGATTAGAAGCTATTGAAATAACCTAGAGAAGAGGCAAACATCTTGAAGATGTTAGTGATGATGAAGTTGAAGTGGAACAAGGTGAAGCAGAACCTGCACCTATGATGGATCAGGGTGAGGAAAGATTCTTGAAGGCATTGACAAGTTTGAAGTCAACACCACATTTCAATCCTCCCGAATATAGTGGAAAATTGGATTCTAATGTATTGATAGACTAGATCACCGACATGGAAAAGTATTTTGAGTATGAAAATGTATCTGAGGAGAAGAAGGTGAAAATTGCAAGCATAAAGTTGAAAGGTCATGCATCCTTGTGGTGGGAACATCTGCAATTGGACCGGAAGAAGAAAGGAAAAGACAAAATCAAGGTATGGAATAAAATGGCGAATAAATTGAAAGGAAAGTTCTTACCTTGTGATTATCAAATTAACCTAGTTAGGCGAATGCAAAGTCTAAGGAAAAAAGATAGCTCAGTAAAAGATTATACTGAGGAATTCCATAGATTAGATATTAGATCTGGACATGATGAGGATGATGTGGAAAGAATTGCTAGATACCTAAATGGTTTGAGAATTTCCATCCAAGAGGAAATCAGTTTGGTCAAGTTGGAGAACATTGAAGAGGCTTATCAATTTGCATTGAAGGCCAAGGAGAAATTGAACAAGAGACATGAACAGAGACAAAGAGGTTGAGGTGGAAGATTCCCTAGAGGAAGAGGTAGATATTATGGTGAAAATAGTAGATCTGAACCTGAAAAGACAAATCTGGACAAAGGCAAGACCAAGTGGAAAGGTGAAAGTTCATCTAGAGGTAGAGGCAATAACTACCGAAGTGGTTATAGCAAAGGTAATTTTCAAGGAACTTGTTACAATTGTGGAGAAGAAGGACATAGATCTTTTGAATGTACACATGCTAGTAAGAAGGCTGGTAGCAATAGAAATGCTTTGGTACAAGAAGAGTCACCAAATGAACCTGAAAAGGAAAATAACTTGATGGTAAGGAGAGCACTATGGAATGAAAGTAAAAAGGAAGATCTGGTAAGTAAAAGTTTGTTCAAGACTAGATGTAGAGTTTATGACAAAATTTGGAAGGTAATCATTGACAGTGGTAGCTCGGAGAATCTGGCATTTGAGGACATGGTCACAAAGTTGTAGTTGGAAAGGTTGGAACATCTGAAGCCCTATTAGATTTCATGGATCAAAGATGAGCATACACTCTTGGTAAGTGAACAATGTTATGTAAATTTGAAGATTGGAAAGTACTATGATAAAGTGTTGTGTGATATCATGCCTATGGATTGTTGTCATATTTTGTTGGGTAGACCTTGGCAATATGATAGACATGCTATATATGATGGGAGATTGCATAAGTGTACTATTATGGTTGATGGAAGAAAAAAAATATTGTTACCTTTGATGGAAGAACTTGTTAGTAATGTTTTCACATCTGTGAAAGTTTGTTTGATGGAAGGAAGAAAGTTTGTTAAGGATTTGAAAAAGAATGATGTATGTTTTGTTATGATTCCTAACAAACCAAGTAAGAAAATAAAGGATAATGTCCCTGAGGAGATTGATAAGTTACTCACCGAGTATAGTGATATCATTTCTGATAATGTACCTGATGGTTTTCCATCGAAGAGAAGTATTTATCATTGCATGGATCTAATCCCTAGAGCTAGTTTACCAAATAAGGCACCTCATCAGTTGACACCTACCGAGAATCAGGAATTGAACTGATAGATTCAAGAGTTTCTGGATAAAAGTTTGATAAGAGAAAGTTTGAGTCCTTGTGTAGTACCTATGGTATTGGAACCTAAGAAGAAAGGAGAATGGTGAATGTGTACTGATTCCAGAGCAATCAATAAGATAACAGTCAAGTATAGGTTTCCTATACTGAGAATGAATGACATAATGGACAGTTTGACTGGAGTGAAATATTTCATGAAGATTGATTTGAAATGTGGGTATCATTAGATCGTAATTAGAGAAGGTGATGAGTGGAAGACTTCTTTCAAGACAAAAGAAGGTTTGTATGAGTGGTTGGTTATGCCTTTTGGTTTAACTAATGCACCAAGTACTTTTATGAGGTTGATGAATGAAATTCTGAAGAAATTCTTGTGTAAGTTTGTGATTGTATATCTTGATGATATTCTGATATTTAGTAAAACTAGAGAAGAAAATTTGTTGCATGTTAGACAAGTTTTACAGAGATTGAAAGAGGAAAAGTTGTTGATAAATCTAAAAAAGTGTTCATTCATGAAAGAGGAGATTATGTATTTGGGATTTGTAATTTTAGCTAATAGTTTGAAGATGGATCCTGAAAAGGTTGAAGCTATTTTAAATTGGCCTACACCTATGAATTCTAGTGAGGTAAGATCATTTCATGGTTTGGAAATTTTTTACCAAAAATTCATAAGGAATTTCAGTTCAATTTGTAATGCTATGAATGAGACTATGAGAGGAGACAAAAGAGAATTCAAGTGGACACATGGAGCTAATCAAAGTTTTGAGACTCTAAAGTAGAAGGTTGGTGAATTGCCTGATTTCAATAAGGTATTTCAAGTGGAATGTGATGCAAGTGGTAGTGCAATTGGAGCTGTGTTGAGTCAAGAAGGTAAACCTATTGCTTTCTTTAGTGAAAAATTGAATGATGCTAGAAGGAAATATTCTATGTATGATCAAGATTTCTATGCTATTGTTCAAGCACTGAAGAAATGGAGACACTATTTGATACCGAGTGAATTTGTGTTGTATACTAATCATAAGGATTTACAATACTTGGGTAGTCAGAATAAGTTGAATCAGAGACATATGAAATGGGTTGAATACTTGCAGAGTTATACATTTGTGATAAAACATAAAAGTGGAGTCACTAACTGAGTTGCTGATGCATTGAGTAGAAGATCTTTGATGACCAAGATGAAAATTAAAGTTCTTGGTTTTGATGAGATGAGAGATTTGTATGAAACTGATCCTAATTTTTCTGAGCCATGGAGAAAGTGCAGAGCACCTATTCAAGATCAACCAAGTACAAAATGGGAAGAATATTTCATTCAAGAAGGTATGTTGTTTAAAGGTATTTAGTTATGTATACCGAGAGGAAAAATGAGAACTAATTTGATGAAGGAGAAACATAGTAGTGGTTTGGCTAGACATTTTGGTACTGATAAAACTTTGAATTTTCTTAAGGAGAAATACTTTTGGCCGCAATTGTATAAAGATGTTCAAAAATTTGTGAAAAGTTGTGGAATTTGTTAAGTTGCAAAAGTAGTAAGTCAGAATACTAGATTGTATACACCTATTGTTGTACCTGAGGAACCTTGGATTGACATTAGTATGGATTTTGTTCTTGGCTTACCAAGGAAGTAAGAGGTAATGATTCTATATTTGTTGTGGTAGATAGATTTTCAAAGATGGCACATTTTATAACTTGTAGAAAGACATCAAATGCAATACATGTAGCAGATCTTTTCTTTAAGGAAATTTTTAGATTACATGGATTACCGAGGAGTATTATCTCTAATTGAGATAGTAAATTTGTTGGATACTTTTGGAAGACTCTTTGGAGAAAGTTTGGCACTGAGTTGAAATATAGTTCTACATTTCACCCACAAATCGATGGACAGACATATGTTGTAAACATAAGTTTGGGAAATCTTTTGAGATGTTTAGTTGGAGACACACCTAGTAATTGGGATTCTATGTTGGCACAAGAAGAGTTTGTATACAATAATTCAATGAATAGGAGAACTAGAAAAACACCATTTGAGATTGTAAATGGCATACAACCGAGAGGTATATCTAATTTGAGAGACATAGCTGATGAAAGTAAGAGAAGTGTTGAAGGAGTGAAATTTTCTAAGTACATGAAGACATTTCATGAAGATGTGAAAATCAAGCTGGAAGAGAGTAATCAGAAATACAAAGACAGAGTTGATAGATCAAGGAGACATAAGGCTTTTGATGTTGGTGATGAAGTGATGGTTCATTTGAAGAAAGGTTGATTTCTTGTTGGAACATATGGGAAGTTAAAGATGAAGAAGTTTGGACCTTGCAAGATTTTGATGAAATTTGACAGTGGAAATGCATATGAGATTGAGTTAGCTGATGACATGGACATATCATCGATTTTCAACATTGTTGATTTGTATGAGTATCATGAACCTGATAAAGACATGACAGTACTGATGGAATATCCTAAGAAGCAAAATGAAGAAGTTGAATAGATTTTGGAACAAAGAATTGGCAAGAGTACAAGAGGTAAACAGTATATGGAATATCTGGTAAAGTGGAAGAATAGACCGATTGAAGACAGTTGATGGATTTCATAGTCTGAGTTGGATGCAGCTTAGATCAAACTTGCTAAATTATTTAGATAATCATTTCTAAATAACCCCAGGTGTTTGATGTAGGAGCATCTCGAGTCCTTGGCAATCCTGTGTCACCAAAAAGATTTGAAGTTTGTCTGTGTTGCTCGGTTCCTGCTTTGACCGAGTTGGTTGGTAGTTTGTCAGTTTCCTTTGGTTACCGAGTGTGGTTAGTTATCTCCTGGGTGGTTGGTTTTTTTACTAGTGCTCAATGATGCTTATCTATTGCTTAGTCATCCTTGCTTACTAAGTAGTTTATTTTGAGTTTCTATTGAGGCTGAATTATGCATTGATTATGGGTTACAGATTTAATATTGGTATCCATCATTAGGAAGTGTGTGGTCCTAGATCTAACCACTCCTTTCATTGATTGTGGATCTGAAGGCTGACTCAGTTCAGTAGCCTCTTGTATAAGTATAGTTATTTGGTTAGAGTTTAGGGTTAAGTTTTGATAGAATATAAAAGATAGGAGAATCAAGATTATTGGCAAATCCTCGCACGTTGAGGACTTCTGTATTTCATTGTAATATCTATCCATAATCAGGAAGGCCTTATAGCCTGACATGTATGAATCAATTTGAATGAAAGAATATATGTTTGATCCTACTTTCTCTCTCACTATGTTTTTGTTGCTTCCATGAGTTGTTGAGCAGGCTGGATCTGTAGGATGTGCAATCAGTTGGCCCCTAAGGTCCTACCCTTGCATCAAAAATAGGGATTAATTCCCTAGAAGCATGCCACATTTTTTAATATGATCTAAGTATTTATTTGAGACATAAGTGTCAACATCATTAATGGTTTCCTTGATGACATTCTCAAGCATGATCAATCGCTTCATGTGTGAAGTGGATCCTTCCAACTCTAAACTATCAGCATGGGTAGCATCACGGTAAAAAACAAGAATACTATGGCACTCTTCCATCCATTTATCTTTGTCTTTTAGGTCTCCCTTTTGATCTGCCAATTTTTGCAATCTTTCTCGCACTATGGTTCTGAATTCATCATATTTAGCCTAAAGCTCCTCTGTGAACTTTTCATGTTTAGCAATCACTTTATTCATTTCTTCAATTTCCTTATAATCTGTACCACTCAAAATCTTGTCATGCAAGTTTAATTCCAATATATTTTTAACCCTATTGTGAGTTATCATATTCTCAACCTTTTTCCTATATGCATCCTAGAAATTTTCCAAGTTGTCTCTCATCTTTTCAAACCTCTCGTGTAGCATAAAAGAAGTAGTGTCCACTCTGATATAGTACATCTTCTTGACTAACTTCTGGTTTTCTTTTTGTAAATCTTCACATTTATTGTTCCACTTTGTATTGTTTGGTGTTGGAAACATTAAAATAGGTTTTTGAACCCTTCATCATACATCTCCTTGTATTGATCTCTTTCTCTAAGAACCCTTAACATCTAAGCCCTATTGAAATTCTATATATCAACTCCCATATTAGCAAAAACAAGAGGGTTAAGCTCTCCCACTTTTAATCTCATATGTGACCAAATGCCTTATCTATATTCATAATATTTGGCCTTTTATTTTGTGGATACAATTCCCATAGAAAAAGATATTTTTCATTCGGTTCATACCTTGATCCAATGCATATATCAATCACCCCCACAATATCAAGTTTAGATTCTTTTTTATCAAAATGCAAGAAAATATAAAAAATGAATGAAGCACTAATATCCAAACCATGGAAGATAATAACA
Organism: Chamaecyparis obtusa; assembly: GCA_027943335.1. Lineage (NCBI taxonomy): Eukaryota > Viridiplantae > Streptophyta > Pinopsida > Cupressales > Cupressaceae > Chamaecyparis > Chamaecyparis obtusa. Next base: position 1,547,040 of record BSBK01002287.1, on the reverse strand, counting down.
CCTTCCATCAACAACTTTTGACCTCTTTGTGCAATCATATCAATGGCCTCCTTAAATTTCCTCAATAAGTTTGCTTCATTTTAAGTTGTAAGGTTTGGGATTGACTCTCTAAGTTTCTTACCCTTAACATTGAACATGAAAGATTTTAACTCTTTATATTTCACAAATACATCATCATAAATGAAAGAAGGAAACTCATCAAGTCTAGTGTCCCTATGGATATCCAATTTGGCTATAATCTTATCATCTCTATTTGGCTCTTCTTCGATATCTCCTACTTACAACCTAGAAATTGCCTCTTGTTCATTAGGTTCATTTTCTCCTCATTTTCTCGCACCTCTTCTTGAGACTCAAAATATATCAATTACTACACTTTCTCATCCAATTCTCTATTGTACTACTCAATCACTATCTGGGCTTCATCCCCCTCTAAATTTATGAAGATGTCATGATTTGGTATAGTATCACAAATATAACTACCTAAACTATATTTCTTTTTGTAGGAATGGATGTAACCATCTAGATCATAGTTATTTCTTTCATAGTGCTCCACTAGGTTAACTTCATAGGTCTTTGTAGATACAATAGTGAAATCACAAAAACTCAGGGTTCTTGACAAAAAATTCTATTTGTGCAATCCTAGAAATGTTAAGCATTTGAGATACTCAGTTGTCTTACAATTTCCAAGTATGCAATCCTATCTGGAACAATTTTTGGCAACATGTATGGGGCTCCATCAAATCCATAAATTCTGAAACATGTAAAGTCCAGATGGACATACTAATCTCCCCAATTATGATTAACAATCATCCTCTCATCAAAATCTATAAGTCTTTAAAATATTTTAATTTTCATGGTAATTTATTTTTCATAGGGATACCCATATATCTAGTAAATCGGTTTCATAAACCATTCCTCAAACTTTATATAGTTGGACTTAGGATATCTTGAATCCCAAATGGAAGTCTATAATTTCTTAGGTTGCTCATTTCCTTTCCTATTTTTGACATTCAACCTTAATTCCTTAGGCCACATCCCTTTCTTATATCTATAGAACAAAATAATATGCATTAATAGAGAATAATACATAAACCTTGGATATTCATTATCCCTAAGAGACAAAAAACCCCTAATGCAATTTTCCTACAACTTAAGTAACATAATCAAATGGTCATAGCTCATACATTTCAATGTCTGAGGCTAACACCATCGACCTAGTACTCATGAGGCTAGGTACTTCCACATCTCCAACCTATCCATAGGATAAATAAGTATATTGGGAATAATCCCTAAATAGACTTAGATTGAATGGTTGCCCATCCTATTATGTGAGAGGGCTAGTTTGTTTTCCCTTCCTATTCCTATGAGTAACTAGCTTCTAGCCATTTTATGTGGCATTCATCCTATTGTACTTCTCTTCTAGTTCTTTGAAAGACAACGACATACCATAAAACTAGTCTAGGTTAAAAAATTCATTTAACATTTCCATAGAGAAACAAATAAAAATGTTTCCATGAGGATCTTGTTAGAACCACAATTGATAGACTACTTGAAGAAGAAAATGGGAGAATGTGATGATGATCACCGAGCTATTGAGGTACATGTGAGACATTAGATCAATTTTTATATTGTCATTGATGTCAAATAGCTTTGAATTTACTTATCATGATAGTTGCAAACATCTAAAGGAGGTGATGTTGGTGAAGGAAAGGAGATATTAGCATGAAGATGAGATGTATGAGAAGTTTTGAATAAGGTATTCATTGGGAAACTTATTGATGAGTCTATAAAATTATGATAGTGATTTGATTGACTTACACGATTCTACTAAGTGTTGAAGATCAAGAGTGTACAAGTTACTTTGGTTGATACATGAAGAACTTAGTGTACACCAAGAAGATGTAGTGTACACCGAATGTGGTATTAATCAAGCAGGAAGAAACTGACATATCATGGTATTGGCCGAGTAGGAGAAATAAAGAGAAACATGTGATTGCCAACATGTGATGATGAGCTAGACAAATCTATAAGATTCCAAGGATAAAGAAAAAGTTTTTTATGAAGATCTACGACTGGAAAAATTCAAGGATGATTACATGATGAAGATTGAAAATGGTTTAAGGCACAAGTTTTGAGGAAGGTTAAAGAGGCAACAACAACGATGAAGATTAAGAGGAAAAATCTATGGCTTAAATGAAAATGGTTTTACATGTCTATGTAAGGAGACAAGAAATATGAGTAAAGAGAAAAGAGAGGATCACATGAGGGATGCAAATTGCTGGTGCATACATGCAAAGTTGGTCAGAAAGGTTGTAGTGAGAACCAAGTGATTCTATAGACCAAACCGAGTGATAGAAGGAGATAACCGAGTAGATCCTAATCATGGTGTCAACCAAATAAGCCCTCCATTTTATTTATCACTCATTTTCTTGAGGGGGCACCATAATACATAATTACTATCATTACTTTTCCATAGGGGTATATTGGGGTATTATTTTTATCAAATTATCTTTGAAACAATACCTAAAAAACATTATATCAAAGAGGGACAAAATGTGGACGTTTAAAAATGGCCTATTGCTCTAACACAATGACATTACTAACATTCCTCTTCAATGATTAAATAATATTTTATTTAATCAATTTGTGTCTTTCTACTATATTCTGAATTCAAAATCATTATTTTCCTATAATTTCATTATTAAGTGATTTTAGTTAAATAATTATTAACCATCAAATCAAATATTTCATCAATGATTCATCTATAAAATAATTAAATAATTAATGTTATTTAATTATTCCTTATGTCGTTATATTATTTAATTAAATAAATCATATTATTTAATTAATGTTTCCTCCTTATTATTACATTTATGTAATAATTAAATCAACTCCCCACTCATGATTAAATAAATGATATTTATTTAATTAAACTAACTATTCCCTTAAAAATAAATAAATATGTAATTATTTATTTATATATCTCCACATTTGCACAAATAAATGAATTATTTTATTTATTTAATCATATTTATTCCTCCAAAGCTAACTAATACTAACTTTCAGTTAACCTCTCAATCAACTTTCTAAATCCATCACCCTTTTTCTGATTGATCAATCAAACTAGTTATCTAATCCATCTATTTAGTCTTCTCCTCAATCAAATTGGTTATCTATTTAAGCTATTCTCTTAAGTCTTCAATCTATTTAGTTGACAAACCAATCAATCCTGTTAACGGATCAATCAAGTGAGTCAACTCTTTAATCAATCAAGTTCACTGTTCAGCCATAGATAATCAATCCCACAAATCAAGGAATCCTGATTGGAACCCTAAAATTATTATAAATAGAGAGCTAATTCTCTTAATTTGTAACCACTTTCATGAGAAATACATAAAACCACACGCACTTTGAATTCCTATGTTGGCACACTTTGAGCTCAATTCTAAGAGCCCAACATTGCATAGAGAAGGAGAGAAATGATAGAGGACTTTTGGTTAGCATATTCATGTATTTTTGAATTGATTTCATTATGGTTGAATGATTATGTATTCTGTTTGTTTGCTTCCTCTTTTGATATTGGGATACTAACTACTATTAACAATCTTCTTATGGTTGAGATCTTAATATTATTGTAGGTATTACATTAACAGATTACCTTGATTACACTTCTTTCTTCCTCTCCTTTTTATTCCCACTCTTTTTCCCTTTGCTTCTGATGGTCCAATTGGTTTTGTAAATTGTTTCTTGAGACAATAAAATTCTCCACCCTTTCATATAATCGTGTTGAAGAGGCTCTTTCTTTTTCATATTTTTTGTTGCTTTCATCCAATATTTTCTTCACTTGATTTAGTTCTATCACCATCTTTTCATTCTCTATAATTGTAGATGAAGAACTATAATTTTTTATCCTTTTCTACAATTGACTACTCATGTTATTTTCTACTTTCCTCTTTGCTTTCTCATTTTATAGGTTTGCATGTAAATTTAATCTCTCTCTCTCTCTCTCTCTCTCTCTCTCTCCACCTTGAGTTGTGATGAGTAGATCACTTTGTTGGTCTTATTTGACACATTAATTTTGTCCACATTTTTAAATTTGGAAAAATCCATTTAGATAGTGCTAATATGAAATTCGGAGGGACCTATCTGACTCTATGGTAGGTTTTGATTTTTATTTGGGGGAATAACAACCATGTACTTCATTTCTTTGCTTGAGTCATATGTGGGAAATACCATGTTTGATGCAAGTTGTTCCTCTGAAGATGCAATAGCCACAACCATCTCATTTTCTTTATTCATATTTTATCTATCTATAAATTGATCAAGGAAATCATTGTAATCTGGGGTTGCTGATGCAATTGAATGTTTAAATGGTGAAATAGCACTTGTAGTGATGTAGGCACCTCCACCTATGCTTGTGGTTGAAACTAATGCATTTTGAGGATTACCAATACCCATTCCTAACCCTATTCTAAAGTCACTTACAAATGGAGTTCTTGGACTCTTTTGAGGGTTTTTTTTATGAAGTTGAAAAAAATGCCTTTGCAATGGAACTATAAATTAATGGATTTGGAGTTGTACTAGTTATTTTTGTCATAACCTTTTCTTATTCACATTTCCTTGATCACTTCCACTGGGATCTTGTATAATATCTTCTACTATTGGCCTTGTGTGAGATATTTCTTGTTGTTGCATGTGTTCATCACAACTAGTACTAGTTACCGTACCATCATCATCAGTGGTAGTAGCACTTTATTGACCACCATGTTGATGTCCTAGTTGTGATTTTTCACCACAACTAGTACTAGTGCCCATACCATACCCACCAGTGGCAGTAGCACTTGATTGGCCACCATGATCTAGTTGCGATTGAATTTGAGTGTCTAGATAGTCTGGATTTGAAGCTCTAACAAAAGGAGGTACATGTGTAATAGTATTACCTTTCCATGTTGATTTAACTCCAATAAATGGTTTTTCTTTAGGTTTTCTTGAAACTTAAGCCAATATTGGCCCTGAAAGACCTTGTCCTTTGGGCCCTAGACCACCACCTAAATAACCCATTTTTTTATATATTATAGATGCCCCTTTGGTATATGTTTCTTTCATGAACTCACTCAAAACATATTTTTTTTGTAGAGTCTATAATAGCTATTGGAGTGGGACTTGAGGGTGTCTCCTCATCAACACCACCATTTGAACTATATGCTTTACTGGGATTCTCTTTATTTCATAATTTTCTAAACTCAAAATCCTCTTCGATTTCTTTAAAATTTGCACTAGTCTTTGGTTCACCTAGATTCTTCCTGTTAGATAGATGAGAGGGGGGGGGGGGGGGGGGTGAATCAGTTAAGTCTAGTTATCCTATAGTCCCAAATCTCCCAGATGTATAAATTAATTTTTTTAAATTAAATAATCAACTCGATAAGATATCAACTGTGTCTTTCTTTAAATCTACCGATTACTAGTAAATTAAGTACTGTATTCACCGATCTATCCAGTTATAGAAATGTGTAAAGTAAAATAAAAATTCAACACATGATACAAATATAACACATATATTTTTAATGTGGAAACCCTATTAGGGGAAAAACTGCCTGAGACCAGTAACCTAAAATAATTCACTCTTTTAAAGTGATCTCGGTTAGGAGCCAAACCTGTTAAAGGTTACAAAGCACATTGTGAGGTGTGACCTGGTTAGAGGATTTATCACTACTAGTTCTCCTTTGACCATGCATTCACTATGGGGTCAACAAGAAAACAATCAACATTCATTGAATGTCATATTGAAATATAGAGACTATTAAGTCTCGCTTGGTTAAGAGATTTATTTGTAGCAATGGTTAAACTAATACAGTAATGATTTGATTCAAATACAAACTTGATTTGCAGATTTTTAGACCTATGCTAAGCTCAAAATGCCTCTAATCAATAATCAATTCAACATCTTCATTTCCTCCAACTCTATTTTTCTCTGTATATGCTTTCTCTGATGCTTGATGTTGTCTGCAATTTTGCTCAGTTCTATCTTCAACCAGTTTGATCAGTGTTGCATGAAAATGATCTTTTTCACATGAATGCTCCTATAGTATTAAGTATCCCTAGACTCAATAATAAATCTCATGTCTCCTTATATATACATCATAAACCATTTTCATTTCATCCATATATTTTGCCTCTTAATCTTCACCATGCATTTTTCTACTTGAACCTTCCTCGGTAGTTGTGTCATTAACATGTTTCATTCTCCTTCATCTGATCAATTTTGAATTTTGTTAGCCATTAGATCATCATTAAAAATATTATCTTCTACCTCAAAGTCATAAACAATTGTCCAGCTCATCATTTTAGTTGGTTGTTGCAAAATCCATTTATTTCTTTCACTCAGTCAATACCTAAATGTGTCGGTGATTACTAGCTTGGTTAATACTATACTTGGTATATAATAAACTTTCTCGGTGTATACAAAAATCTACATTTAATGACCACATAAACTTACTCAATTCTGATCTTCAATACATAATAGAATCATGTAGTACAATCAATTCATCAACATGATGCCATAGACTCATCAATAACCATATCTTTCTTATCCATCTCATCTTCATGTAGATATCTCATTCCTTCACCATTTTCCTTCTTTAGATGTTTGTAACCATCATGAAAAGTACAATCAAAACTAGTTGACATCAATGACAATACATTAATTTATTTTTAATTGTCTTACATATACTTTAGTATCTTTGTGATCATCAATCATTGTCTTTCAATTATCCATTCTATTGTCAAACTTTCCTTTAAGATATTCAATCAGTTGCAGGTTATCAATCTCTCCCTTTAGCATTGATGGCAACACAATATGAAATATACCATAGAATACCAAACATTTGTTCTACAACTCTATAAGAAAATGTTGTAGCTCGAGAAGCTCTCCCTAGCTTATACATTTTATATGTTTAATCACTAGACAACATTAACACTCCATGCAGACTCTCCCTGCACATTTGATCTTTTGCCTATGTGTATCTGATCTTCTTATTTTTCTTCTCTATCTTTAGATAAATATTTCACCGATTATTCTCTCCCTTTGAAAACAATTCCAAAAATAAATAAATAACTCTTCAGTAGTTGATGTAGGGGCATTCTAGGGTACTCAGAAAATGTGCTCAGTTGATGTGCTTGCTTGGTGATGCCTATATTGCTCAGTGTTTCTTGGCGTGCTTAGTTGTTTCACTGGTTCTTGGTTGTTTATTTGGTGCTCGATAGTTTTGGTTTACTGACTAGAGCTCTTGGAGATTTAGTTGGACAACTTGATGCATTTATTGCTGGTAGCATTTTTTGTATTCTCCTATGTAGATTGTGAGGTCAACATGGAGAATTAAATGTTTTTAAGGCTATTTGAGAGCCGATTGTTGTTGCATTTAATATTTTTTTGTAGTAGGAGCCGACTTGGTTTAGGAGTTAATAGTTTCTTCCAGTTGACTTGTGGTTGAAGATTAGTATTAAAGGAGTGTTTGGGTAGTTGTTTAAGCGGAAGATTAGGAGAGTGTGAAGGATAGCATTTTTGGATCCTGTGAGATCTTGAAGATTAGATTGTTATCTGATAGTTTGTAATAGCAGAGCTAGTGGTTTGCATGCTTGGAGACAAGGAGATTGCTTGGAGGCTTGAGAGCTCAAGTTTAGATTTTCCTTAGTGTTTTCCATCAATTGTTGATTTTTTTTAGAGCTGGACTAGCTAAAAATTACAAAAATACTTTGATTGTATTTGTCCCTAACCCGGAAGGCCTTAGAGCTGGGCATGTTAATGAAAATTTAGTTGACAACATTATCTTGTTGTGTAATTCTGCATTGTGGTGTTTGGCTGCTTGTTTGGACTGTCCTTAATTGGATCCTCCTTACCTGTCCTGCATCAGTAGCCAAAATATTATCTCTAGTGTTCAGTTCAGATCAATTACCTTTCATGTACCAATATGCTATTTCAATTTGTTTCTCTTCTAGCTTTCACAACCTTAGGAAACCTAAAGTGTGAACAATATGAATAAACATCATTTGATATTCTGATAAAGTATATGTTGATGCAACCTCCTGATCACCTTAGTGACCGATAGATAGGGGATGGACCCCTAGTCTAGTCCTCAAGTACTCAAATATATCCTTAGGTAAGGGTTTAGTAAATATATCTGCAAGTTGTTCTTTTGATTTCACAAACTCCAATTTCACTTTCTTTTCTTGTACTTGTTCCCTCAAGTAGTGATAATTTATAGATATATGATTTGTCTTTGCGTGCATCACTGGATTCTTAGAAATATTTATAGCACTTGTGTTATCACAATATATTATCACTGGGTCAGTGATCTCTTCATTCATACCTTTCAAAATTTGTTTTATCCATGTAATGTTCAAACAATTAGTAGCAAAAGAAACATATTCTTCTTTGACAATGGACTGAGAAATGTATCCTTATTTTTTACTTATCCAAGTAACTAGTCTCCCTCCCAAAAAGAATGCTCCACCAGTAGTGCTCTTTCTATCATCAATATTTCCAGCCCGATCCGCGTCTATGTAAACTTTTAGTTCAAAATTTCCCTCTTTCTTGTACCATAAACCATAGTTTTCAGTGTTCTTTAAGTATCTCAAAATTCTTTTTATAGCTATCATATGTGATTCTTTAGGATTAGTAGAAAATCTTGCTACAATTCCAACAACATGTGTAATATCTGGTCTACTATGCACAACATACATTATCTTACCAATCATTGATTTGTATAATGTCTGATTTACCTTAGTTGACTAATCATCCTTTGTTAATTTACATCTAGTGATCATAGGTGTACCGATCGGTTTTGAATATTCCATACCAAAGGTCTTCAACACTTCTTTTATGTACTTTGATTGAGTGATGTATATGCCTTCACTTTGTTGTAAAATTTGTAAATCAAGAAATAATTTAATATCTCCAAACATTGACATTTCAAATTATTTTTTCATTTCATCAGCAAATGATTTGCATAGATTATCATGCCCTCCAAATATGATATCATCAACAAAAATTTCGGCGATAAGAATCTTATCATCAGTTTCACCTTTCAAGTATAAATTGATGTTGTCACTCATTCTAACAAATCCAATAGTGATAAGATATGAATGCAGTCTTTCATACCATGCTCTCAGTGCTTGTTTTAATCCATATAGTGCTTTGTGCAACTTACATACCATGTTCTTGTTAGGAATAGTCCCAAGAGATAACTGAGGGGGGGGGGGGGGGTGAATTAGTTATCTACCAAATTCAATTCTTTGTCCAATTAAGTATAGAAGAACATTAATAATAAACACAATATAAGAAAACTTAATAAAACACCACAATTTTGGTTACCAGGAAACCCAAATAGGTAAAAACCCCAGTGGGAATTGACACCCACTAAGAACTACACTAGTGTATTATGATCCATGTTAGAAGATCTTACAACCCTATTAGGAGTTGATCTTTATAATGAAATAAGTACATTGACTTGGTCAAGGGTCAGACCCTATTAGGAGTCTTTTACAATTAACCCTATTAGGGGTGAGGACACACTGCTCAAAAGGGGTGAAGGTTGCAACCTTCTGTTTAACAGATACACACTATATTTGGATCTTGGTGAACTACGATTAGATTTATTGTCTTGATGCGCTACCCTACAAAGAACTGGTGGACAAACTGAAAGAGAATTTCCTAAATCTACAGTTCACGCAGATACCAAGGCTTTAAAAATGCAATGGCAACCATCAGATCCTTATTGGAAATCCCTCGTGACATGTCATAGTACAAATTCTTAGTTGAGCATCTACACATGCCTGCTTATGAGAATGCCAAAGAAAAAATGGTATGTCTTGGTTGGTCCTCAGTCCCCGTGGTACCATGACATCCATGCATATCTAAAAAATGGTATCATATCTCCCTATCTCAATAACCAATGCCAAAAAATAATTCGAAGAGCTTCCCACTACATTCTTTTAGTCAACACCCTTTATCATTGAGGATATCATAACATCCTCTCTAGGTGTTTAGATTCAAATGAGGCCATTCTGGCTTTACAAGAGGTCCACGCTAGAATTTGCGATATCCACACGAGTGGCATGGTCCTAGATAAGCAGTTTCTTTGAGTTAGGTACTATTGGCCTACAATGGAACACGACACTTGTGAATTTGTCAGGAAATGTCTCCCATGTCAGCAACATACAAATTTGATCCATGCTCCAGCATAAGACTTACAACCCATTGCCCCACCTTGGCTATTTTCATGTTGGGGCTTCAACCTCATTGGGTTAATCACTCCCCTCTCCTTAGATAGACATAAATACATCATAACAACCACATAGTACTTCACAAAGTGGGTTGAAGCAATTCCACTCACCCTCACTACTGGCATCCACATATCCAAGTTAATCTTATACCACATCATTTTTTGCTTCGACATACCATCTACCATCTTCACAAACCATGATACACCTTTTGAAAACTAGCATGTGGATGATCTGTGTGCTAGACTCCACATCCACCATCATTTCTCCAGTCCATATTTCCCCCAAGGAAATGGCCAAGTTGAGGAAACCAACAAAACCATCTTGGTTAGGTCCTTATGTTATCACAACATGCTTTGGCTCCGGTGCCTATCAGCTATCCACACTAGAAGGTGAGCCTTTAAATGATCATATCAACATCATACATTTGAAGAGGTTCTATGCCTGAGCTAGATCCTACATATTGAAAAAATCCATAAAAATTGGAAAAATTAGAAAATACAGAAAATAAAAAAAAGAAAATAAGAAAAGAAAAATAATCGTCCAATGGTGAAAAGTTGGAAATTCAAGCGCCTTGGACAAGTATGTTGGTGAAAAATGGGAAACAGGCACCATACATAGTGGATTGAGTCATTATCTATCAAACTCCCATCCCCCCATTCCAAATCCCAATCCTCTTTATCCAATCCCCATCCCGACCACCATCCCATCAATCCCAAGGTGCTCTATCCTCAAGCCTATCCAATGCAGCATTTTGATCCTATCCCTAATCTTGAGCTTCCTGTATATATCTTTTATAGTGCAATCCTTACTATAAATATCCTATATAGTGAGATCTTCCTATCCCACATCCTAAGCTTCTATACATATTCGGTGTAAATATCTTCCTGTCCATTGTACATATCATCCCATCTTGTTGTACATATCCTCATCAGTCCTGCCACAACATTTGATCAGATATCTTATCCCATCTAGTCTTGTACTTCAGCAACATCTTTTATCAACTATTCTTGATCACGATGATTATCCTTGATCCATAATTTTCTAGAAAACAACACTCATTCTCTCATGAATCAATGGGTCCTTGAGGATGTATCCTTCCTCCTATCAGACCTAATCTTCCACCAATCACACTAGGTCTGTGATGATGTATCCTTCCTCATGTTCAGACCAAATCTTCCTACCATCAATCAAATCAATCTCTCTCCTTAGAAAAGGATGTCTTTTGGAGTTATCATTTTGGTCTTGGATTTTGTCCTTTGGATCTTGTTAATCTTTTACAGCTTCTCATTGTTCCTCTCCTCAAAGCTGCCATAATCCTTTATATCATGGTGCGCTGCGAATGAGGGAAATCTGGGGCAAGGTCTTTTGATTTCTTACTTCTTCCCGTGAGTCAGTCAAACATGACCCTTGCATGGTTCACATGTGATCTTCTGGGTTAAATGGTGCACTTGGGAAATGTCATTTGCTTGTGGTTTCTCCATCATTATTTCTACCATGCTTCCTCTTGGGTTCATGCATGATGCTGGGGCAACCTTGTGTGTCTTTTTCACGCCAGTCCTATGCAACACTGGTGACAAGGCCTTGTGATCCCAGTATCCTTGGCAGGTCTCTAAATTTTCTATATCAAACTAGGTTGTGCTCTCCACATTTACACTTGGAGCTCCCCAAAATCATCCATCTTTCATCATATAGATTACTCTTTTATCTTGCATCTTTTCATATAGCTGCATCTTGCATTCTGCATTCCATCTCATCTTGCATTCCTCCATCTTTTCTCTTGGAAGTATGGCTATTTATCCTCTCTTCTTCCTTCCTTCCTTCCCCTTCCTTTCTATTTCCTTTTGAGAAAATTACACAACATTTCCTCTTTGTGTTATTTTCTTGAGGGGGCACAACCCCTTATTCCTCTAAATCCTAGCCTAGGGCATCTTATTTTCTTGTCTTTGATGCCATGCCACTTGCGACATCGCATCAAAGAGGGCCAACATGTAGACACCTAAAAATCCTTTAGAAAATAAAAATATTTTTATTTTCTGAAAACCCTGATGACATCATCATTAATTAATTAATTAATTAATCAATTTATTTTTATGCCATTAAATCCTCCTATTTTAATTAAACATCTTTAATTAAAGAATCCCTCCCCAAATCATTTAAATGAAGTTTGAGTGATTTTACCCTATTTATTAATTATTAATTGATAAATTGACCAAAAATCCTTTAAATAAATAAAATATTTGTTTAAATCCTAAAACCTTAGAAATGTTCTAGAAATCCCTAACCTCTTCTAGAATTTCCTAATCTCACCCTAAACCTAATTAAAAAGTGATTCCTACATTTCTTAGCCTAACCCTTCAAACTTTGACTTTGGGTCAAAACCCCTCATAAATTCTTCTTACATCCTCATTAATGACTCTTAAAATCCATTAATGAAGCCCATGTCTCTTCTTCCACTCTTATCCCCTTTGCACACTTTCCCAGTGTTTCTCACACATGTGTGAGCAACTTTGACCAAGGTTAAACCTTACCATACCCCCAAACTATACCCTAAACCTTACCTCTGAACCTAACTCTCCTCCCTAATTGATGCAAAGGAAAGGATAGTGGACCTAATACACAAGGTAAGTTCTTCAATTTGACTTAGAAACCCACTCTTTTCCCAAAGGCGCACAATGACTTTATAAGACTCCAACCAACCAACACTCTTCAAAATGAAAACTAATGATAGTTATAATGTATATGATGTATATAAGGATGAATTAAAGTGGTTTTGAGGTTTTTAGACTTACCCAATACTCCCAAATGGCTAAATGTCTTCAACTTGGCCTAGAGGCCTAATTGCCCTGTCTAGTAGCTCTGTCCAACGGTAAATGGATCTTAACTTTGTAATTTCCCAAAGGATGGGAAAAAAAAATTATATATTTGGATACCATTTTTCCCCTAACAAAACATACTACAAGATCTCTATGGACTCTTTTGGACCGAGTATGACTGTCCTCACTATGTGACCCCAAAATGCATCAAAATTGAGTGATTTAACAAAGCAAAACCTAGTTACTTGTACCCCCAAGACTCAAAACTTCTAACAGTGTCTCAATATGTTATCAAATGTCTAAATCCAAGATGAATTCAACCCATCACCTCGGGAACATCAAAATCCCCAAATTACCTCTCTTAAACCCTTGATTTGAGGATTTCTCCAATTCCACTTCTCCAAACACTTATAGAATCAGTTGGTGATTGATTCACAATTAATTCACCCATATAATACTATTAAAGTCATAAAAATGCTATGCTATGAAGTCCAAACTCCTACTGCTGCTCCCTAGCCATCAATTTCATTAAGAAACCTTCAGTAATCAGGCTGTGATCACTTCCTTTGTCAAATTTCTGCAAGTATGAGAATTAGAAAACTATATTACAATGTTAGTAATCATCCTTACATGGGTCCTAGGCCTTTGGGTCCATGGAGAGGATATAGATTACAAATTAGACTTCAAAACACCAAAAGAAACTTAATAGAAACCAGTCCAGGCCGCTGTCCAAGAGGTTACAATCATATCAAATAGCTCTCAAACCTCTTCAAACATGTAAAAATGATTCTAAATATCTTATTTAATCCTCCAATTCATTGACCAAACAAGGTGACATGAGAAATGATATGAAAATTTTAAGATAGAGTCACGGTTAACAGTCACAGTCACTATTTTCCAAAATTAATGCATGAAATCAGATTTTAGATTGAATCACAATACATTCTATGTGTGAGAGTTTGTGACCTACAACACAACACTTCAATAGGATAATAACATCACTTGTTAGTGGAAAATAAATATTTAATTGCAAAAACTAACAAGCAAAAGCATCCTATTGCTCTCTAATTAGTGTGAGTATGAAATAGGGGTTAGTTGCTCTTAGATTTGACCCTTAAAAAAATGACAATCTACACTAAAATGAGAGATTCAAAAGTGCATGTAAACAACTAAAAATGAAGCATGAAATCCTAATTCCTTCCATTAAAACCCAAATTGAAGTGTTTTCTAATTAATAACAACTTGAAAGCATGGAAAACAACTATCAATCTAAGCATTAGCCATCAAATTCTCCAAAGCATGAGGGTTCATAATCATGGATCATGAAGCCTCAAATTCATGAGCAAAATAGGAGTCTAAGCATTAAAATTAGAAGCAATTAGCAATGTGTGAAGAAGAAGAAAAGCCTTTTGAAAAAATCTATTTTATAGGATTTGGAAGAGAATCGACGGTTGAGATGCATCCATGAGGAGTGGTTGAGATGCATCTTGGCTTGATCCTTGATCCATGTGCAAGCCTCCTAATCATAAAGTGTGTTTGTTGTGTTTGTTTGATTTAGGAGGTATTTATGCATTTGTTTTAATTAATAACTCTAGCCTTTGCATTTGATGGGATTTGATTAATTAAATAGGCCTAGAGTTGATAGCTTTGATTTTTTCTTGGACCTTTAGTAATTAATGCTTGATTTAGGATTTGATGGGGTTTATTGAATTTTTGAGAGTTCATGCTAATAATCAAAGATCAAATTAACACAATTAAGGTTATATGTTGAATTAAGGGCAAATAGGGCCTTAGGATCTATTAGCCCAATTTTAGATGATTACATTTGCCCCTCTTTGAATTACTTTGCGAACAACACAGGGATTCAAAGAAAATCTGATTGAAGATGTTATTCAGGAGATTTATAGAGCAACAAGAACTACTCTAAAGTGGAGAATTTCAAGCTTGATTGAACGGAATCCTACTTGGTTTGAAAAGCTATCAACTCTGAACTTGATTGAACTCAAATTAACATTATCGATTCCGAGCTTGATTGAACGAAGACCGATAAAAAAATCTCGAGCTTGATCGAATGAAATTCTGCTTGATTTAGAAACTATCAATTCTGAACTTGATTGGACAGGAATTGATGATACTGACTCCAAGCTTGATTGAACGAAGATTGATATGAGATTTTTGAAAAGAATTTTTAGTTGAAATTAATAGTCTCAGCTTGATTGAAGAGAACTGTCGTGCCGCTGGTGTGAAAGAATTTGATTCAAAGCACCAGATTTGGTATGATTATGCCCCCTCAGGACCAAAATTGGAACAAATTCAAATGAACTCATCAATTTCAAGCATTTAGAAAGATTTTTCGTGATTGAATTAGTGTTGGATCAAGCATAGATCAATTGAATAAAGTTTTCAAGCCATTTAGATCAATTTTAGTGCCTTAGAAGCACTGTTTGACCAAGAATTTGAGAGAGTTGACCAAGTTTGACTTGTGTTGAAATAACATCCCAACATATAAATCTGATATGCCTTGCTCATTGCATCATTTATGCACTATTTGCCCTTGTTTAACCGCAATTTGACCATTTTGACTTTTCATTTCTGATGTTGACTTTGCATTGTAACTCTATTTTTACCATGCCTGGGTGATATAGATCACCTATTTCAATTTTGGTCCCAATAATAAGCCTCTATGATATCTTATCGATAAATGTCCCTTAGGGTTCCGGGGCCCCCGAGAGGTCTAAATAGGTGAAAAATTGACTTAACTATTCATTTTCACTTTTACCCCTTAGAAATTCACTAAGCTTTGAGTGAAAATGGTGTTCCCAGTGGAGAAGCACAGATTCGAGATGGCCAGGTGACATGGGAGACCATGACATTACGACGCACCTATGAGTATTCGACAAATGAACCTTCTCAATTTGAAAATTTGAAATTTCATGCATTTCTATGTAAGTTTTAGCCAATTTAAATTTGTGTCGCATCTCGTATACGAGATCGCACCATGTCCATCCCATGTCGCATCCTAGATTCTAGATCACATCTAGGATTTAAGGGATTGCACCCCTTTGGGTTGCGTCCGGTCAATTTTGAATTTTCTTTAGCTTTTTAAGTCCATTTTGAAAACAGGTTCGCATCTGGGATATCGGATCGCATCCCAGATTTCCTTGTCTACATCCAAGATTTCTTGGATTGCATAGTGTTTTAGGGTCGCATCCTAGATTTCTTAATCCACATCTGGGATTCTAAATCGCATCTAGTTTTTTTGATTTCTGAGCCAATTTAACTTGTCTTTTTGATCTTTTTGAGCAATTATTCATCAATTTCCTTTGTCTAACTCTGACATAGTGCTCCTATTTTCTATTGTGCAGACTGATTTTCCTATCATGTCATTTAGGTAACCTAGACCTACCCAGGTATTAGCATTATTTGACTAGTTGAGCCCAGAGGATTAGCAGGTGGTTGGCCGGTGTGGATTATGGAGTCTTGTGTGATTACCACATATTTTGGTAAACCATAGATTGCTGACAACACTAGCTGAGAGATGGCATTCTAAGCATAATACCTTCCATCTACCAACTGGTGAGATGATGGTGACACCAGAGGATATGTGGAGGATCTTGCATATTTATGTCATAGGTCACCGGATCAAGTATGAGGCATCTGCGCCTCTAGCCATTGCAGATGCTTGGAGAGTATTCCAGGATGATATGATTGCCACCCATTACCTGAGTTGGGATCACATGATTGCCCACTATGCCCCTCTTCTTGTATATTTGTCTAGTTTGATAGGTAGCATCATGATGCCTGATAGGGGCTAGCATGGCTTCATGTGGGCTTGGTCTAGAGTCATTGGGCAGATGATTCAATCTCTGGGGAGATTCACTTGGGGGAGCTGTATCCTAGCACACATGTACCAGGAGCTACATGAGATCATGTACTAGCATTCATGATTGATGACTGTAGGTAGCATAGTTTTACAGATCTAGGCATGGGAGCATATCCTCGTGACCCGTCCCATTGGTCAGAGGCATCGCGACACCGGACTGCCCGACTTATATTTGAGACAGTGATCCATGAGATCGTGCACATGCAACCTGTGGACTGGGATTATTAGGTGGCAATCCATGATGTTGGGGTCACCGATGAGTACCATGCTCATTATTTGAGATTTCCATACCTGAGATTCACTACTCCTGATGATGCTATTCCACGGATCGAGGATTCTCTAGACTATGATCCTGATGATGATCTTGCTAGCTGGGCTCACGGTGGACATGGTGGTGAGAGGGGTAGAGGGAGAGATGTAGGGAGAGGTTGAGGTAGAGATGGAGATGGAGCCCAAGAAGGTGGAGGAGATGGAGGAGATGAAGGGGATGATAGAGGTGGCGAAGGTGTTACAATAGGTGGTAGTAGGCAATGAGGCTCTGGAGGTGACACCAGCCACAAATAATGTAGAGTATGGGTCACTCCTCCTTAGAGGGATATAGGACCACTATTGCATAGAGATGAGCATGCACAAAGACTTGCTAGGGGAGATCAAGATCCATAGTAGCAGTAGGCATGACAGGATCCCCCGCAGGCGGAGATGGTGATAGACTTTCACAATATGAGCAGGAGCGAGCTGCATTGAGACTACAAATAGCTACCCTCACAACACAGTTATCAGAGCATGATGCACAACTAGTACTTTTGAGAGTAGAGAGGGACACGTAGATGGCACAGCTAAGAGTAGATAGGGATGCTCAGATAGTATAGTTGAGGACATCCAGTGAGACACAAATAGCTCAGCTAAGGGCACGCATGGATGCACAACTTGCACAGTTGAGAGCTGAGCGTGATAGGTATGTTCACACAGCTACCCACCAGGGACAATGGGCTACCTATTACTTCATGTTAGGAATAGTCCCAAGAGATAACTAAGAGGGGGGGAGGGTGAATCAGTTATCTACAAGATTCAATTCTTTATCCAATTAAGTATACTTAAACATAAAGAATAAACACAATGAAAGAACACTTGAACACAACACCAATATTTTGGTTACGGGGAAACCCAAATAGGTAAAAACCCCGGTGGGACTTGATACCCACTAATATTTTGTACTAGTGTATAATGATCCTTATTAGAAGATCCTTTACCCTGTTAGGAGTAGCTTTACAATATATTAAGTACAATAGACCTAGTTAAGGGTTAGACCTTGTTAGGAGTCTTTTACAATTGTCCCTGTTAGGGGAGTGGACTCACTGTCCTAGAGCTCACTGCTTAAATGGGCGAAGGCTACAACCTTCTGAATAATAGATACACACTATATCTAGATCATGGTGAACTATGCTTTGACCTACTATCTGGACGAGTTCCAATGAATAACATAAGTACTTTACTTGGTCACATAGACCTTCTTCTGATGGCTCAACACTTTGCACACTCTGCTCTACTCTACTTAATTAACCATGAACCACACTTCAGCAATCACAAATGACTGCCTATAAATATCTTTCCTCCAAATGATATAATCAAGTTGGCTTGTTAGAACCACCTTGAAATCATATTAGAGAAATAGTAATAAACTCCAACAAACATTCTATCGGCTCTATTATGCATGAAACTCAATCTGAGACCTGTCTAATAAAATAAATGTAGACGCACACTACATACTGTCAGCTCTATCAAAACAATTGGAACTTTCTCTGTAAGCTAAATTAACTTATGCACTCTTAACTAAACATCAATAATACTTCTCCAAGCTTAAATCCAAGGGTGCATACCCTCAAGATAGGTGCAACTCAAGAACCAATAAAATCTCTGTCGGCTCTTCTGAACAAACATAGGAAACTACTACTGGCGAATAGGGACTGCATAACTTTACTTGTGTTCATCATCAGTCTATGCATTCATAACTAAAACATCACTAACATGTCTTCAACATAAATCCAAGAGTGCAAGGCTCGATGATAACTATACAACAACCATACACAAAACACCATCTGTTACTCTGTCAGGAACACTGCTGACACCAACTGCTATATAACTATCTGTACTAATAGTTAACCTCTGCGCCCATGATATTATGTTGATATCATGTCCATGCTATATATACTAAAATCTTACTGCATAAGACTTCCACACATGCTACTTTCTATATGTTGTCATCAATGACAAACATATAGTCAGTACTGGCCTGCTAGAAAATCTCCAACAATCTCCCCCTTTGGCATTGATGGCAACATGTGGAATGAAAAAATACCACCAACCCAAATGAACATTTCTTTCATAACATTCTCCATTTCCTCTACAAAACTCCCCCAAAGATGAATCCTCCATCTGTTGCAATATTTACTAATATTCCCCATTTCCTCCACTGTACTGTTGTAATAACTGAATGCTGCTCCCCCTTAGTCTATTACTCCTCTATTTTTCATGACTCTATACATATAATCCCCCTTTGACATTAATGGAAAAGGGAACCATTCATTTTAAGCATCGGTACTACTCCTGAGGTAGAGTAGTCAACCTTCCACTAGTCCCGGAGGACTGATGCCTTTCCTTCTTTTTTAAGTAGAATCAAGGAAGGGAATTACTCCCAACTTCCCCTTGAGATACTCAAAAGTATCCTTAGGCAAGGGCTTTGTGAATATATTCACCAACTAATCTTTAGTACTCACATAGTCCAACTTGACTTCTTTCTCTACCACTTTCTCTCTTAAGAAGTGATACTTGATCTCGATGTGCTTTGTCTTTGCATGAATCACAAGGTTCTTTGGTTATAGTGCTAGTGTTATCACAGTGAATAACAATAGGATAATCAATCTAAATTCCAAAATCATTTATCATTAGTTTGATCCAAATAATTGTAGAATAATTCAAGGCTGCTATAACATACTTCGCTTCTACTATTGACTGAGAAATACAATTTTGTTTCTTGCTTGTCCAAGTGACAAGTCTATCACCAAGAAACACTGCTCCACCTAAAGTACTATTTCTATCATCAACACATCTTGCCCAGTCTACATCAATGTACACATGAAGCTCAACATTTTTTGAATTAGGATACCATAGACCATAATCTATAGTGCCCTGCAAGTATCTAAATATTCCTTTTACTGCCATGAGGTGACTTTGTTTAGGATCTGCTGCAAATCTTCGAACTATGCCAACTGCATTGGAAATATCAAGTCTAGTCTGAGTAAGGTATATGAGTTTACCAATCATAGACTTATACAATGTTATATCTACTACTGGTGAGTCATCTTATTTTGTAAGCTTTCATCCAATGATCATAGGAGTTCCTACTAGCTTGGAATCATCCATCTTGAATTTCTTCAGTATCTCTTTCACATACTTTGATTGATTTGTGAAAATTCATTTTTCTGTCTGCTGTACATTTAGTCCCAAAAAGTACTTGATAGGACCAATCATACTCATCTCAAACTCATTCTGCATTTCTTTGGAAAATTCATCATTGAGTTTGTCATTACCTCCAAAGATAGTGTCATCAACAAATATAGCTACAAGTAGTAAACCTTCAGATGTCTCTCTAATGAATAGATTACAATCTGCTCCTCCTTTCTTGAATCCAATCTTTGTTAAGTATCCATCTTATCTCTCATACCATGCTCTAGGGGCTTGCTTAAGTCTATAGAGGGCTTTCTTCAATCTACATAACATATCAAGTCTGTCTGATAAGGTGAATCCTTTTGGCTGCTCAATGTATACTTCTTCTTTCAAGTCTCCATTCAAGAATGCTGATTTGACATCCATCTGATAAACTTTGAAGTTTTTAATTTTAGCATAAGCTAAAAACAACTTAATAGCTTCTAATCTACTCACAGGTGCAAATGTGTCTGAATAATCAATGCCTTCTCTTTGCGCATATCCTTTACATACTAATCTTGCTTTGTTTCTTACTACTGTACCATCTTCATTCATCTTGTTTTTGAATATCCACTTTGTTCCAATCATATTTTTATCACTCGATCTTGGGACCAGTTCCCAAGTGTCATTCTTAATAATCTGATCAAGTTCTTCTTTCATAGCATCATGCCAATCTGAATCCTTACAAGCATCTTCAACACTTAAAGGTTCAATTTGAGATAGTAAACATACCGCATCACTGCGAGCTGAGTTCTTTGCTTGTGATCTTCTTAAGACTTTGCCACTCTGATCTCCAATGATGTCTACCTTGGAATGATTTCTTGATGTAAACTTTGGAACTTTAGGTGATGCTGATTCATTAGCCTTAGGAGTATTTTCTTCACTTGTCTCAGGGTCATTGAATAACACATCAATACTGTCAAACATTTCTTCAATAACTGTCTCACTATTAGAGGGTCTAGGTTCTTCTTCAATCATGGGTGAGTAATCATGATATCTTTCTTGAATCATAAAATTTTCATCAATCTTTACATGAGCACTTTCAATGATCTTCTTCAATCTTAAATTGAAACTTCTATAAGCTTTACTTTTAGTAGAGTAACCAAGAAAAACACCTTCATCACTTCTTGCATCAAACTTGCCTATTGCTTCATCCCTCTTGATGTAGCACTCGCTTCCAAAGATTCTTAAGCATTTTACTATGGGAACATTACCAAACCATAGCTCATAAGGTGTTTTGTCAGCGCCTACCCTCAATTGAATTCTATTGATGGTATAGACTGTTGTATTGACTGCATCTCTCCAATAGGTGTGTTTAACTTTCCCTTCTATCATAATGGTGCACACTCTATCAAGAATGATCCTATTCCTTCTCTCTACAATTCCATTTTGCTGAGGTGTTCTAGGTGCACTTAATTATCTTTTTATGCCATGTTCTTCATAGTACTCATAAAATCTGTCAGAGGTGAATTCTCCTCATCTATTTGACCTCAAACATTTTATCTTTAGTCCAGATTCATTCTCAACCTTAGCTTTGAATATTTTGAACTTCTCAAAAGCTTCTGACTTATCTTTTAAGAATGAAACCCACATCATCCTAGTATAATCATCAACAAACAAAATGAAATACCTTTCACCATAGTATGATATTGTTTGAGTTGGGCTACATAGGTTTGTATGACTCAGATCCAACTTGTTCTTTGCTGAATTCTACTTGCTCTTGAATTAATTTCTTACATGCTTCCCCATCACACATTCCCTACATATAGTATGAACTGGCTTTGCTATGCTAGTTAGATATCTTACTGCCTTAACATTACTTATCTTTACTATGTTATCAAAATTGATATGACATAGTCTTTTATGTCACAACCAACTGTCATCAACTTTAGTAACAAAACAACTTGCTTCTGAATTGAGTTGAAAGACATTACCTCTTATCTTTGTGCCTGATGCATTCATAACACCATCTTTTTTGTTAATGATGCATTTGTCATCTTTAAACTCCAACTGATAGCCTTTTCCAAGTAACTATCCAACATTGAGAAGGTTATGTTTCAAACCATCAACATAAAGAACATCATCAATACTATTCTTTCCATCCAAAGTGATGGCTCCTCTACCAAATATAGGTTTAGGAGTATTGTCTCCAAATTTGACCATACCTCCATTGTAATTGTCCAAATGAACAAACCTGCCTTTATCACATGTCATGTGATGTGAACAACCACTGTCTATAATCCAATCAGTCCTTATGTTAGCTTGTGAAATCAATGCTAGCTCTTGATTCTCTTTCTTGTCTACATGTACTATCTTGTTATTCATTTTATCTACAATAGCAATGAATCAAATTTCTTCTTCACCAGATTATTCATCTGAAACTCCATCTCTAGCATAGTAGTATTCCTAAGGATACTTAGGCTTGTAATCCTTTTTGAACTTTCTAGCTCTAGTGGGACACTTAGATGCAAAGTGACCAATCTTATTACATGAAAATCACTTAAATGGTAATTGACCTTCAAATTTTCCTTTTCCTTTCTTTTCTCTTTTGGCAACCATAGTAATAAAATCATCTAGTGTTTTATCTTCATCATCATCATCAAAATTACTAGAAGTGTTTACAGATTTCTTACCATGAACTATTGCTTTGTAAGCTGTTTCACTCTTTGGTTTTGTCTTCAATCTTGAAATCTCAAAAGATGAGATCTTTCTAATCAAGGTATCTCTCTAGAAATTTGATGTAAGTTGCATGGTCTCATCAAGAACGTTAATCTTGCTTTCATATTCTGGAGTAAGAGTAGTCATCAAATTATCCATAATGTCCTCCTTTGAAATCTCTCCACCATTGTTGCTAATTCCAGCAACTGCTTCATTAATCCTCTAATTGTAAGCTCTGATGTTTTCTTTAGGCAGCATTTCTAATGCATTTTATCTTTTCTTCCATGTATTTCTGTGCGCATCCTTTGCTTGTTTGTCTCCTTCAAATGTGGCTTCTAGGTGCTTCCATATTTTATGGGTTGTATCTTTCTTTTTTACTTCTAAAAATTCACCATCAGATAGGGCACTGATAAGGGCTTCTTTAGTAATAGCATTATGATGAAACAATTCCTTTTGAATGTCAGTAGCATCATATTTTCCAAGGTCTTCTAAGGTAGGAATCTTGGCTTCTTTGATGGTTACATTAAAAACTTCAATGCACTGTAAATGAGTTACCATCTTGTTCTTCCAATCAAGATAATTCTCTCCATCGAAATTAGGACTTTCTTTCCTAAAGTACGCCATCTGATCAACTTCAAGCTGTTAAAATTTCTCTCTAAGGTACTTGGCTCTGATACCAGTTGTTAGGAATAGTCCCAAGAGATAACTGAGAGGGGGGGGGTGAATCAGTTATCTACAAGATTCAACTCTTTATCCAATTAAGTATACTTAAACATAAAGCATAAACAAATGAAAGAACACTTGAACACAACACCAATATTTTGGTTACGGGGAAACCCAAATAGGTAAAAACCCCGATGGGACTTGATAGCCACTAATATTTTGTACTAGTGTATAATGATCCTTGTTAGAAGATCCTTTACCCTATTAGAAGTATTTTTACAATATATTAAGTATAGTAGAATTGGTTAAGGGTTAGACCATGTTAGGAGTCTTTTACAATTGTCTCTATTAGGGGAGTGGACTCACTATCCTAGAGCTCACTGCTCAAATGGGTGAAGGCTACAACCTTCTAAATAACATATACACACTATATCTAGATCTTGGTGAATTGTGCTTTAACCTTCTATCTAGATTAGTTCCAATGAATAGCACAAGTACTTTACTTGGTCACATAGACCTTCTTCTAATGGCTCAACACTTCACACACTCTGCTCTACTCTACTTAATCAACCATGAACCACACTTCAGCAATCACAAATGACTGCCTATAAATATCTTTCCTACAAATGATATAATCAAGTTGGCTTGTTAGAACCACCTTGAAATCATATTAGAGAAACCATAATAAACTCCAACAAACATTCTATTAGCTCCATTATGCATGCAACTCAATCTGGGACCTATCTAATAAAATAAATGTAGACGCACGCTACATACTGTCGGCTCTATCAAAACAATTGGAACTTTCTCTGTAAGCTGAATTAACTTATGCACTCTTAACTAAACATCAATAATACTTCTCCAAGCTTAACTCCAAGGGATCATACCCTCAAGATAGGTGCAACTCAAGAACCAATAAAATCTCTGTCAGCTCTTTTGAACAAACACAGGAAACTGCTACTGGCGAATAGCGATTGCATAACTTCAGTTGTGTTCATCTTCAGTCTATGCATCCATAACTAAAACATCACTAACATGTCTTCAACATAAATCCAAGTGCGCAAGGCTCCATGATAACTATACGAACAACCATACACAGAACACTGTCTGTTACTCTGTCAGGAACACTGCTGACACCAGCTGCTATATAACTGTCTGTACTAATAGTTAACTTCTGTGCCCATGATATTATGCTGATATCATGTCAATGCTATATATAGTAAAAGCTTACTGCATAAGACTTCCACACATGCTACTTTCCATATGTTATCATCAATGAAAAACATACAGTCAGTACTGGCCTGCTGACAAATCTACAACACTTCACTTTATATTGCCGTGCTACTCCTGCCCATCAGAGGGCTCCACTTTATTTAGTTGTTGCTCAAAAGTCAGAGGGTGCCATGCCACCACCACTGCCACCTAGCAGAGTAGATGCACCCCCTCTTGATCCTCCTGTTGAGGATGAGGTAGCCAATGAGGTGTAGACTTCCTTGATGTTCATATTTTGTATCTCTGGACTCATTGTATATCTTGTATCTGTACGATTTTTGATCGATGCACTTTTCATGTTTGGGGGACCTTGTACTGATACATTATCTCATTGTTTTCATATCTGCTTTGAGATACTTATGCTTTGATTTACTGATTGATTTTTGATGGATATTCTTGCTCATGGACATTTCTAATTATATATTGATGCTCATACTGATTCTGCTATTGATACTCTTTATCTGATGCTTCATGTGTTTTCATTTCTGATGTTTGATCCTAGATGATTTCAATTTCTACACATGTGATATATGATTTTTGATTTATGCTTGGGATATTTGATGTTATAGTCATACTCGGTCAAGATTAGATTAGGTGATGATAAAATAAAGTCATCATATATTTCACTAATATATGCTCATGTTTTTGTTATTTTCCAAGCTTCATGAATGTATGGATGTATGAGATGTATTGTGATACGATGTATGGACATCTCAATTTTATTTATGGATGGATCAATATGGATGAAAAATGCAAGTGGTTTTATGATATGAAATGGTTTATGAATGTAAATGGATATCAGTGATTTATACTCTATCATTTTAGATTTAGTTGTTGATGATTCCATGATGTACTTGGCCATACATGTCAAATGGTTAATGCATAATGCTCTAAATTTTTAGCTTATGTTATAAATGCTTTGAATAGATCTCAATTTATATCATTGTCTCTGATAGTTGAATCCACATTTTCATGCTTATGCAAGACTAAAATGAATGCAACTAAATTAAAATGAATGCAATTTTAATAATGAACTTCAATGCAACTAAAGACAATGAAATACATCTAAATGAACTTAATGAAAACTAGTATGATATGTGTATAGTAGAAAAATGACCATACTTCTATGAACCATTACATGCAAGGTTGCTCAAGAATGAGGCCTCACAAAGCGCCTCATAGCTCTCTATGCATGGAGTTTCAAGGGACTATGATGTATTTGCTCTCAGCTAGAGCTACAAGCTTGTGACCTTGCTAGTCAACCACACAATGAGAGATTTGAATGAGGACAAGGGAAAGAGTGCCAATATCCTCAAGAATCACTATGAAAATGCAATGCAATGCAAACTAGTCTATGGAAATGAAAATGCAATGCAACTAAGCTATGAAATGGAAAGAACAAGTGTTAAAAATCCTTCCTATTAAGCTATGTGAGTTAAATCTATTTTATCAAAGGAAACTAAGCTAGATACCATGAAAGCTAAAATGCAAGAATGAAAGACTAAGAACAATAAGGTTTCCAAAAGCTCCAAAAATCTCCAAGAAGTCCTGCAACATAAGATTAGTATTCAAAACATGAGATCCTAAAATGAGAAGAGAGCTCTTCTTTTATAGGAAATGAGAAAGAATGGATCATGGAGATTAAGAGGCAAAAGAGCTTAATCAGCGGTGGAGGTTGAAAGAGGAGCAATCCATGTGCACAAGTATCCTTCAATGAGAGTGAAGTGTTGACTTTTGAGCCTCATGTGAGACAAAAAGTACTTTTTTCCTTTTTGTGAAATAAGAATAATACTTTATTTGTGCAACTTAAGATAAGAGGAAAAGTGGGGCTTTTTATTTAATCAAAAGGGGAGAAAATATTCCTTTTAAGTAAATAAAAACTTAGGATAAATGGTTAGCCCATAGGATAAAAATCCAATATATGATCAAAATTAAGACTTGATCAAGAAATTGATAATGTTGAAAATATTGATTATTGATAAAAATGATTCAGGGTTGATAAATCGAATAAATGGGGCCCAAAGTCTAGGCGACCATTTTTGGGTGCATATATTTGCCCCTCTTTGACTAATGTGTGATTGATTTGGGAACACATGTAGTCAAAGAATGAAGTTGAAATGTGAGATTGATCTGGGATCACAAAACAACTTAGATGTGAGGTCGATTCGGGATCACACTTGGACAAACACAAACAAAGGCCTTTGAATATGAGGTCGATTCGGGATCACATTTAAAGTAAGAGATAAGAATCTCAAATTTGAGCAAAAGCTCACAAAAGATGTCTGAATCAAGAAAATCAAGCAATCGGGGATGAGAATCCCATAGGTACTACCCCCTTAGAATCGAAATCAAAATCAGATAGAGGAGAACAGTGGATTGATAAAAGATTTGATCAAATCATAAGGAAATCATAATCGAAGGTAAAGGTCAATAGATTAACCATTAGATGATGAAACATGCCTTAGTGAGGAAGTAGAAGAATAGAAATAGAAGACTAGAAATAGAGTGAATGAAAGACTAGAAAATTTGAGAGACGTGGAAGGAAGAAATTCCATCGAAAATCAAATTATGCCTCAAAAGGTCAGTCAATTACGCAGAAGGAAGGGAAAATTTTGAAACATGATTTTGGTGACTAAGATGACCTTGAATTTTGATTTTGAGTCTGAAAATGGATCCAGGATGTCGAAATTAGGTAGGGGTGCAATTTTTGTGCAATTTTGAGGTGTTTTGAAATTTGGTCAAAAAGTCAAAATGCTATAAAAGGGGTGAAAATGTCATTTTCAAAAATCATTTGACTTTTAACTATTTGAGAATCTAGAGCTCTAAGAGATAGTGATGGCTCAACCAGCAGGAGTTCCCATCCACAGATACCGATTTGAGCGCTCCCGGTTGCACAACTGGCCTCCACATTATGGTGCCCCGGTATGTTTTCAAAAACTTGCCCTTGTTTGAACTTTTAATGAGCAGTTATTGTAATTAAACACGTTTTTAAATTTCTAATTTTTATACTAGGGCGCCATGTTGTGTGACACTTTACAAGTGTCATGCTCTATGAGAAGAAGTGTCACGTGACACTTCGTGGGCGCAAATAGTGTCACCCGCATATAGGGTAAAGTGTCACGCGACATAGGGAGAAATGTCGCGCAACATTAGGTGGAGTGCCACCCAACAAAGAAGTGTCACGCCTCTATAAGAGGAAGTGTCGTGTGACACTTAACTAAAAAATAGTGTCGCCTAGTGTTAAATTTTAACATGTTTGATCATTTTTGAGCAAAATGACATGGGTCCGAACAATGTTTGATTTTAAAATGCCTTGCATTGATATTATACATCCTTCATGATATGTTCTAACACTTGGTATGGTTTTGTGATGTGCAGGAGGTCTTCCCCGCGCTTCGGATTAGAGCACCCCAAGTGACGGGATTGTAGTTTGTCCGAGATTTGGATGATCTGGGCAAGGCCGATATCAGAGCCATGGGATTCTATTATTTGCTATAGTTCCCCCACATTCGAGCCGATCATGGGTTATTGACTGCGGTTACTGAGAGATGGCATAGTGAGCACAACACCTTCCACTTGCCAACAAGAGAGGCATCTATCACACTGAAGGATGTGTACCGGATCCTACGGGTTCCATGCCATGGAGAGCCTGTAAGTATAATCATATTTATAGATAAACATAGTTGTAGAGTTTCCATATGATAGAAACTGACATGATTATTTGTTGGCACAGGTATACTATGATCAAGATGCGACAACAGGTTGACAGATTATATAGGGGATGTTTCAGGATGTCACGATCCTAGATCAGCATGTTAGCTGGGAGAGATTGATGGATGACTTTGGCAGAGACTTCTCAGTGCCATGTATTGTGGCATCACTCACTGGATAGGCCCTTATCCCTTACAAGAGTCAGAAGGGCTTCCCCTTGGGATGGGGGAGATTACTAGTAGACCTGGTGGCACAGCCACGATGGATGGCATGGGGCCTGGCTATCTTAGCCAATATGTACTATGAGCTGCATGAGATCATCTATAGAGATGACAGAACTTGGGCATGCGGGGCTATAGTTGCTCAGATATGGGCGTGGGAGCATATTGCAGTAGTGCATCCACAAGTACAGCCTAAGGAGCGCAGGTATCCCTATATATACAAGTATGCAGGGTTCATCCTACATACACATAGTGGGGATGTTTCCTATTATCACAGGATACTGGATGAGCTTGCCTCATTCACATGGAGACCGTATAGGTCATGTGAGCAGTGGGAGGACAGGTGGAAGCTAGATTATATGTTGTGCAGTCTGCCACTAGTAGGCCATTATCCAGAGATTATGGAGAGATTTGTGATTATGTGAGTCTGGAGGTAGTTCAGACATCAGCAGAGGGTGTCCACAGAGATGACCACACATGCACAGTTTTGAGATGAGGATGGACAGGGTTGGCTGTCGATGCTGGACTACCAGTAGGTAGTACAAGATATAACAGCTATACACCAGGAGTCATGGGAGTACCTGCCAGACATGGTAGATGCAGGTGTGGATGCAGCATTCAGAGCAGAGAGGCACAGGGCACCCTTTTCGAGATTCATAGTCCCCGATGCACAGGTGCTAGTGGTACAGGGAGATGAGGGGGATGACGGAGGAGATAGAGGAGATGGAGGGAAGGGGAGAGGGAGGGGGATGGAGAGATGGGAGGGATCTAGATCAGGTGGCTGAAAATGGTCACGAGGATGAAGATCGGTGACTCATGAGGATGAGGCAAGACCAGCTCGCCGACAGGCAAAGGCATAGTAGGAGCAGCCTGCGAGAGGGGAGGACCTGAGAGCCCGGATACAGGCTCTGGAGGTAGAGATGCAGTAGCTCCAGATTACTATAGCAGTGAGAGACCAGTAGCTACTAGATCTGAGAGTGGAGCAAGATCAGCAAATAGCTGATCTCAGGGTAGAGATAGCACGCCGTGAGGTGATGACACAGGCAGATGCACTAGAGATTCGACGGGAGTCAATGAGAGTAGCATATTATCACAGACTCTACCTTCAGGCCATTCCAGAGGATGAGAGAGCACCATCATATTCTCAGAGGGTAGGGGTATCAGATGTGGTACTTGATAGGAGAGCCATGCCTCCTCCACCACCATGAGCTCCTCACGAGGGTGGTAGTGAGTCCTAGGTTTAGGTCATAGGTTGATAGATGTTTAGACATATCTTGAAACATTGATCCAGATTTTGGGATCCTATATTGTATATGACATTGATTTATATATGAGATTACTAGATTGTTGATATAGCATGTGTATTTGTCTCACTTGTGATGGATGTATCAGTTTATGTATATTGTCTTGTCATTTTGCTCAAAATGTGGATGTATATGCTCATGTATATTCTCTCTCATAGATGTGTGTTTGATTCTCATGCATATGATATAGACTCATGTTTCTAAAAATGATAGTTGTGATATAGATGTGATGATATGATTAACCCCTTGTGATGAACAGGAATAGGTTGTGATGTGAAAGACAAGGAGCGAAAGACATGATCGAGAAGAAGGAAAAAGATGAGTGCAGTTGACCGACAGGTCCACGTAAGATGAAAAGGAGAGCTCTCCCCATATGCAAGATGCAAAAACTAAACTATGATGAACTTAAGAATGCAAGCTACTATGAAAGTGGTTGACTTGCAAGGTCACAACACTTGTAGACATCTAATTATTATCATCGAGCATTATTGATAGCATCGCAAGATCATACAATGCACACTAGCATAACTATGTGGATATGAATATGATCTTTATCAGATAGAAATGTGGAAATCCCACCTAGGCATCAAAGACATAGAGGTCAAGATGAATAATGTAGTGAGATTACCTAAGTTTGATATGGTGAGATTATGCTTGTATCAAGATGCATAAAAGTTGGGATAACTAGAAGCACACACTTGCATCACAGTCAAGGATAATACCTTGTCAATCCATAGTGTCAAGTAAGACCAACATAAATGCTCATGACAGTTAGGATCAACAAAATATACCCACAAGCAGATAAAGAAATAAAACATGTTCTCATACCCTCAGTCTTCTAGCTATGCATCATTGAAAACTTCTTAGGGAGAGACCACTCATCAAAAACAAATTCTCATAGACAGCACACAAAGAAAAATAAAGTCAACATATCTCAAGCGAGTTGATTGTTTAAGTGTGTGTGTGTTGGTCATAGAGTCAGACTCTGGTTATCACATCTGCAAATGAGAAATATCGCATCATACTTAGACTGTTGGGTAAGACATCTGATAAGTGTTAAGAAACACTCAATGCGAGGGTAGTGTTGAGAAACACTATTTGGGTTGGTGTTGAAAAAAACCCATTTGTGAAATGCCCCAAGAGACAAACGCACCTAAAGGACCAATGCTAATAGTTATGCCCCCTAGACAAAGATAAAGACCAATTCCAGACCAAGTCAAATAAGGTCAAGGCATGATGGAGAAAGACTAAGTGTCGAAAGTGCATGCTAAAAGACAAGGGTGCAAAGGCCTCAATTAGCGCCTGTTTCCAAGTTTTCACCTCTTGTATTTTTATTGCAATTTCATTTTTTTTGCTACCAAGGTGCCTGTTTCCAGGTTTTCACCAAGGCACTTTTTCCATTTTTAATTTTTTTTTTAATTTTAATTTTAATTTTAATTTTTTTGTATTTTTTCAAGACTTTTTATGCTTTTTAGGATTTTTTCAGCATCATATATCAATTTTTTTGGTATTTTTTTTTCAGGATCATAAAATATATACAAAGGATGCCCCCAAACAGAAACAGGCATCAAGGATACAACTTCTTTAGGTGCAAAATGTTGATGGGATCAGGGACCTGTTCTCCATCGGGATCTGATAGTAAATATGCACCGGTACCAAAAGCAGCTGTAATAATGTATGGTCCAAGCCAATTAGGTTCAAACTTACCCTTTTGTTCTCTGTGTTGTTGGTTCTTAGGATTCTCTCACAAAAAAAGATCTCCTACTTGAAACTCTCTAAGATGAACCTTCTTGTTGAATGCTTTGGAAATACACTTCTAATACACTCTCATATGATCAAATGAAGCCTTACGCTTCTCATCTAGAAGTTCTAGTTCCTATAACCTTATGGTGCGATAATCCTCATCTATTATTAATCCTTTGAGTGAGACTCTAAGTGAAGGTATCTCTACTTCTAAAGGAAATACCGCTTCAGTGCCATAGGTAAGAGCAAAAGGAGTAGCTCCTATAGGTGTACGAATGCTAGTTCTGTAAGCCCATAGTGCGGGATTGATTTGCAAGTGCCAATCCCTACCATTCTTGTGCACTGTCCTATGAAGAATCTTAAGGATGGTTTTATTGGAAGCCTCTGCTTGTTCATTTCCCTGTGGAAAGTAAATGGAGGACCAATGTTGCTTGATTTTAAACTTTTTGCATAAATGCTTTAGGTCCTTATTCTTGAATTGACCTCCATTATCAGTGATAATCTCAGAAGGTACTCCAAATCGGCAAATAATATGATTCAAGATGAACAAAGAGATAGTCCTCCCTGAAGCTATAGAAAGTGGCACAACTTCCACCCATTTTGTGAAGTAGTTAGTAGAAGTAATAATGAACTTATGTCCACCTAATGAGTTGGGGTGAGTCTTCCCAACTAGATCAAAGGCCCAGCGCTGAAATGGCCAATGAGAAATGGAAGGGATAAGCTCCCTACCTAGAGCATGAATCATGTTTCCATGTTTCTGACATTTTTCACAAGACTTAGCAAAGGCTACTGCATCTATCTGCATTGTGGGCCAATAATACCCCGCCCTAAGAAACCTTTGGGCTATGGAAAGATGGTTGGAATGTCCACCACAAATGCCCTCGTGGATGTTGGCTAACACTTGGTTAGATTCCTCCTTTTCTAAGCACCTAAGGAGTGTCCCATCTAATCCCCTCCTATATAAATCACCAGAGATAAGGGTGTGGTGGGAGGCATTGCGGACAAGGTTTCAGCATTCAAAATGGTTGAACGTGTCAGGGATGATGCCATCACAGAGATATGAATAGATAGCACCATATCGAGAAGATTCATGGGTGACAAGGGTACAAATGACATGGCTTTCAGATGAGTCAAATATGGGATGGTGTAGCTCTTCCACCAAAAATTCAAATCTTGATTCATGTTGTTCCAACTAAAGGAGTGAAGCTAATGTGGCCATAGCATTTGTAGCTTTGTTCTCTGTCCTAGGGATTTGTTGAAATGTCACAAATGTAAAGTAATGCCTCAATGATTCAACCATCTTTTTGTAAGGTACCAATTTATCATCCTTAGTTTGATACTCCTCATTGACTTGGTTGATAATTAGTTGTGAATCCCTAAAGACATGTAATTCTGTTATGTTCCATTCTATAGCCATTTTCAATCCATTGGTTAAAGCTTCATATTCAGCAATATTATTTGTACATGGGAATAAAAGTTTGTAAGACTTTGGAATGTTGTACCCATGTGGAGAGATAAATAATACTCCAGCACCTGATCCATTTTGCATGTGGGAACCATCAAAGAACATCTTCCAAGTGCGGGTAGTCATATACAATATGTGTTCATCTGGGAACTCTACCTGAATAGGCATACTATCCTTAACTAGGAAATCACCTAATTGATCAGCAATAACTTGCCCCTTTATGGCCTTTCTCTCAACGTACTCTATATCAAATTCAGTCAAAACCATCATCCACTTAGCAAGTCTACCTGTGAGAGTAGCCTTACTAAGCAAGTACTTAAGAGGATCAATTTTTGCAACCAAATGTGTAGTATGAGCAAGCATATAGTGTCACAACTTTTGGGAAGCAAACACTACTACCAGACAAGACTTTTCAATGCTATTATAATTGATCTCATAAGATACTAGGGTATGACTAATATAGTAAATAGCCCTTTCTTTCCCAGTATCATCTAATTGAGCCAACAATGCCCCTAAGGAAGACTCTGTTGCTAAAATGTATAAAATCATTGGTTTCCCAGGAATAGGTGGCATCAAAATTGGAGGATTAGCCAAGTATTGTTTGATTTGATCTAGGCTCTTTTGGCATTCCTCATTCCACACACAAGAAGCACCCTTATGCAATGTCTTATTAAAAGGTTGTGCTCTATCTGCAAGCTGAGAAATAAACCTCGTGATTGACTGAAGACATCCCTAAAGACTTCTCATTTGACTGATATTTCTTGGTGGTGGCATATCTAATATAGCTTGGACCTTTTCGGGATCAACCTCTATTCCTTTTGCTGAAATTATGAATCCTAGGAGTTTACCTGAGGCAACTCCAAATGCACACTTTTTTGGATTCAATCTAAGTTGAAACTGTGCCATGTGATCTAGAATTACTTCCAGATCGTCGAGGTGTGTTTCCCATTTTCTAGATTTAGCCAGGGTATCATCCACATAATCTTCCATGTTCTTATGCATCATATCATGAAAAATTGTGGTCATAGCTCACTGGTATGTTGATCCTGCATTCTTTAGGCCAAATGGCATGACATTCCAACAATAGGTTCCCCATGCACATGTGAAGGCTATTTTCTCTTGATCTTCGGGAGCTATTTTTATCTGGTTATATCTGGAAAACCCATCCATTAAGGAATATATCTCATAACCTGCCATCATATCCACTATCATGTCTATGTTTGGGAGTGGAAAGTCATCCTTTGGGCATGCTTTATTGAGGTCTTTGAAGTTTGTGCAAATGCGAATGGACCCATCATGTTTTGAAACTAGAACGATATTGGAGATCCACTCAGCATAGTCGATAGCTCGAATGAATCCTGCGCGTAAGAGCTTTTCTAATTCAACCTTAACAAGAAGAGCTATATGAGGGTGCATTTTCCTCAAATTTTATTTGACTGGTTTTATTCCTGGAGCTATAGATAGATGATGCATAATAAGATCAGTGTCAAGCCCTAGCATATTAGAATATGTCCAAGCAAAGTTGACTTTCTTCTTTTGCAAAAACTTTGTATATGCCTCTTTTTCTTCAATTGATAGAGACTGAGCAAGGTGCACTATTTGGGGAGCCTCTTCTATATTCAGATTCACTGGTTGCGTAGGCTCAATAAGAATTGATGACCTATCTTGGAAGTAACTTGGAAAGTTATTAAGTACCCCATCCTTAGGGGCCTCAAAGAGGTTTTCACCCTCGGATACGTCTTTTCTTTTTACTATTTTTGGTTCTAATACTACCACAAGGTGGTTTTTTCCATCGGACCTATTTTTCTTTTTTTCTTTTTCTTTCACTTTTAGACTAAGGTACTTAATATTAGGCTCCATCATACTTGTTGTTGGTTTGCTGGTGGAAGAGACTACAGGTTCAAGAGCATTTAGATAACAGGAAATTTCATAGTCATTCTAAAAGTTTAAGAGCTGAGGTTCTTGGTGACGTTGAGACCAATCAATTAGGTGGAAATGAACAAGGGGTAGGTCAATGACTGGTTCAACATTGTTTATGTGGAAGGTGTTACCTCTGGTGACCATACATTTGGGATTCATCAAGTCTCCTCCTAAGATACCTGAGTCAGGATTTGTCCTATCAAATGAAGCATCATCCATTAAGGCAATTCGAGGAGTCCAATCCTCTAGTCCTACACTAGGCTCGTTGGTCACATCAGGTTGAGTACTATAAGTATGGACAACAGCCATGTCCAAATCAACTGTTGCATCTGAAAGTGAGTCCCATTTGTACTCATGTGAGTCTGTCTCTGAATCATTGTTTGGGCCTCATGATGTAGAAGCCTCAAGGTTAGGAAAGGTTTCCCTTTCTCTAGCACTAGCATTGTTGCTATCTGTCACAGCTAGGATAGCAACACTTTCCATTGTCAATCTAGCATTCATATAGTCACTATTTGTTGTAGTTGGGATAGTAGGACTATCAATTGAATCTCCCCAAAGGAGATTTGTTGAAGGCACCCAATCATCTGACATGTCTTGCTGATTAGAGAGATTAGGTGTGTAGTCTAAGTCATTGTCACTGTCTGTCGCAGCTGAGACATGGACACTTTTTTATTTCTTATTTTCAAAACCTAAGCCAACTGTTGACTTATTCCTTCGTCCAAAAAGGGCATGGTTAAGAGGTTCAGCCCTAGTGTCTAGCCTATGACTAAGGGGACCCTGTCCTGGATAACCCATATTCTTGACCAATGTATACCCTCTCCCATAAGTTCTAGGGGAAGGTGCAAAATTCTCATTATGTAGGTATTTATCTTCTCGGTAAATCCAATCCCTAACGGCAACCTCTTCTTTTTCTTCTTGAATCAGAACTGAGGATTCCACAAACTTATCGAACAATGTCATGGCCGAAGATGAGGGCTTCATTTCTTGAGAAGGTTTTCCATAAGACCTAGGGGAAATTGGCAATTTTGTAAATGAATCCAATTTGTAATCTCCCATACCAAGATCTATGGTCTTGAATTTATTCTTGCATTGCTCAAATGGAGTATCAAAAGTGTTAGCCTCCCTATTCAAAGGAATGTGAGACCCTGCTGAAATTGTGTTGACTGACAGTGTGCTGTCTCCAGGTATGTAGACTTCTATTCCATTGTAAGGGAATTTTAGACACTGGTGATAGGTAGATGGGACTGCTTGCATCTCATGTATCCATGGTCTACCTACCAAAATATTGTAAGCCAAAGAACCGACATCAACAATTTGGAACAAAATGTCTTTCTCTACAGGACCAATTCGAATAGGAAGGATGACCAATCCTTTAGAACTACGTTCTGCTTCATCATAAGCCTTGCTAGTTATTTTCTTTCTTGTGTCAATGACTTCTTCTGAATAACCCAAGGCCTTCAATAAGCTCAAAGAACAAATATTAAGCCCAACACCCCCATCTATCAACACATGCCTGACACGGGCCTTGTGAATCATAACCTCTATATGAAGGGCCAAATTGTGTGGGTGGCTTAATGACTTGTCATCTTCCTCTGAGAATGTAAGGTAGTGAGGGCTAGCCAAGTGGTTGACCATATTCTAGAATTGATCTACATCTATATTATTAGGGACATTAGCCATTCGCAAGGCATCCTCAAGGACACGCTTGTGCTTAGGGGACAGTTCCAAAAGCTCAAAGATTGAAATCTGTGCTAGTGTACGTTGTAATTGGTCGACAAGATTATAATTCAACTTAGGACCAACAATAGATTTTGGAAGAACACCCTTTGACACTAGCTGCTTAGACTTGCTAGAGTTAGGACCTCTAATAATGATGGGACCTTGAGCTTGGCTTCTAGTAACAACATTAAGAGGTTGGGACATCCTTCGTGAGTGAGGACCTCTTAGCACCATAACAGATCTTTCATCAGGCATAGGAGTTGAATCCACATCATATCCATAAGGGTCTTTTCCTCTTGTCATGTTGACATTATCGTCAACCACTTCGAGCATGTTAATAACATTTTCAGCATTTGTATAAGTGTAGTTGATAGCAGCCTTGCCATTCTTGTTGTTAGAATTCTCTCCTTTCTCATATTTGGGCAAGGGTTCTTTAAAAGCTTTGTGATCCGCATTAGTGGTTAGACCATCAACTTGTAATTTATTGCTCTCAATAAGGTCTTGAACAAGATGCTTAAGTCTAAAACAATTTTCTATATCATGTCCAATTCCATTGTGGAAGACACAAAAGGCCTTCTCATCCCACCAATGAGGTTTAGGATCTGGTATGCGGTGCTTGGTAGGGTCCTGAGGTTGTGCCAAATTATGGGCAATTAGTGTCTTGAAAATGTCAGCATAGGAGTCCCCAAGTTTGGTAAATTGTCTCTTTTCCTTTTTAGGTCTCCCTTGATACTTGGGTTTATTCTCTTGTTGTCCTGAGGATGTTTGCAGCTTCATGGCTTGAACTGCATGAGATAGATTAAGAACTCCCTCATTCTTAGGTTGTGATGGGCCAACAACTTTGTCATTGACCACCTGCTTATTCTTATTCCAATAAGAGTTCTTTTTGTCCTTATGACCATTATTGTTGTTGTTTTGGC
Source organism: Chamaecyparis obtusa (assembly GCA_027943335.1). NCBI lineage: Eukaryota > Viridiplantae > Streptophyta > Pinopsida > Cupressales > Cupressaceae > Chamaecyparis > Chamaecyparis obtusa. Next base: position 1,508,984 of record BSBK01002287.1, on the reverse strand, counting down.
TATTGTTGTTGTTAGTTGATTTAGCCAAAATTCCTTATTCTTTTAGGACATCCTCTATGCAACAGGCCACTTCTACCATGGTGTCAAAAGAGTTAAATGGGATCTTCCTGACCTCATACCTTAGCTCTGGTATTAAATTGCTCACAATGATGTCTATTCTTTCTTCCTTCGGAATCGTCCTTGGATATTTTGAGCACAAACGTCTCCATCTTTGTAGGAAGGTGACAAAAGGTTCTCCTTGATTTTGTTTGAGTTTTCACAAATCTAGCATCGTGACCGACCTTGACAGATTATAAGCAAAATGTTGAACAAATCTTTGGACAAGTTCCTTGAATGTCTTTACTGGAGGAGTAAGGTTGGTGAACCACTCCATGGCTTGACCCTTGAGACTCCTTGGAAATAATCTCATCAAGTAGGAGTCTTCATGGTGAAAAGAAAAGCTCATTATGTAGAACTGTCGAACATGGTCATGAGGATCACCAACGCCATCATATTTGTCATAGGTTGGAAACTTCACTTTCTTAGGGAACTCAACCAACACCACACTCTTCTCAATTTGGTTGGCTCTTAGGAGCCCTCATCTTTTCTATATCCTTTTGCATTTGCATGATCACCTCATTGGTTGAAGGATTCTATTTCTTAATCTTTTGGTGGACATCAAAATTGTAGGGGACCTTAGCACCTTTGTTGATAAGGCTTTCTAGGAATTGATCCTTGTTTTGTTCCACATATCTTTCCACATATGCTTGAAAGGATGGTTCTTGTTGCATAGTCATAAAATATATTTTATCAAAGTTGGTATAACTTCCTCCATGTTGTGAGCTATGATTTTCTTGTTGGGAGGGTTGCTTTGAATGTCTATGAGGTGATCGTCTCCTATGAGGATCATATCTTGAAGCCCTTCTTCCTCTAGGACTTGGGGATCGTGAGGGCGTCTTTGATCTTCTTCTAGGACTTGGTGAAGGGGTAGATGGGGGTGAGTTAGTCCCACTATTGGTACCCCTCCTATTGAATCAGCTTTGGAGTTGTTGTGCATAGAGTCTATCTTCTTCTTCTTGGGTGACTCTCTTCCTTATGTCCAATAATGCACATTCCTCTTCTTCTAGTTGTCTAAATTTCTCCTTTTTAGCAGCTTGTTCATCCAAATAGGCTTGCTTCTCCCTCTCAATTCTTTTTAATCTCATCTTTGCATATCGAGAGGTATCTTTAAGTTGAGAGGATGATCTCGAATGCCTTATTGCGTTGGCTGCATTGATGTGGTGGTCACTAGATTTGTTATTTTGGTCCTCATGTTGTGACCCTGAATCTGAGTGAGTCTACTTATAATGTCTCTCAGCTCATTGGTGCACATCAAAATATCTCACATTGTTGGGAGGTGACCCGGGTGGACTAGCATGAGAAGAACCACCGTACTCTCTCCTATGCCGTTGGAAGATATCCTCAAGAGTTTGATTCATGGCTTCTCTTTGTTGTCGAGTGAAAGTGTAACTCATGTCCATACTTGATGAAAGTGGTGCTAAAGAGGTGCTTACTTCACTAGGATTACCCTTTGGATTAAAGCAAACCTCAGATTCACTCTTAGGAGATTGATCAAAAAGGGGTCCTTTTCCCTTATGATGTTGATGAGTCTTGACTGGTGGTAACTGATTAAACACAACAGGGGGTCGCTTCCCTTGATTGACTTGGTACCTTGTGGTAACTGACATAAAAGAAAATGACTCTTAATGATAAGATGACCTCTCAAAGTGTCAACACCAAACTAGTATAATTGAAGTTCTCTATTGTCCAAAATCAAATGAAAAGATAGAAAAAAAGAGCTTTACCAACACTTTCAAAGAGGTGCTTTAAATTAGAGGGTGACTACCCTTGCACTTTTGAACCAAGAGGTTGGACTAGGCCAAAATATAATTAAAATTGAGATAAAAATAATTTGGACAATAAGAGTACTAAAATTCTCCAAGAATGTAGCTAACAATCCTAGAGATAAACTTTCTCACTAAGAATATCTTGCGAACTTGACAATTATTTTCAAAGTGACCTTGTAGATCAATTGATGCTATCCCTAGAGAGTGAAAACTAGAAATTTAGAGTCAAGATAGGTCTGTAACAACAGAGAAAGAAACCTTCTCCAAGACCTAGCCTGACTACCAGTGATTGAGACTAACTAAAATTGAAAATACAGCAAAAACTGCTCAGGTGACACTTTCCAAGCAAGCAAGATGACAGTTTAGATTAGGGCGCCACTTCGCCTTAAGGAAGGTGATAGTTTTAACTATAGGTGACATTTCTCTTTCAGATGGGCGACAGTTTCCAGGTAGTGAGCGTGCCACTTTCCGCCAAGCAGGATGACAGTTGTGCAGGGGTGAACTGTCACGCGACAATTCTCACAACAGGGCACACCACTTGTTCAGTGTCATATGACTCTATGACCAGTGAGTGTCAAAATCTTAGTTTTAAAGCTTGTTTATTCAAAATTTTTGGTCTGAAGGTTGATTTTTTGATTTTGATCAAAACGACAGTAGTAAAGTGATAGGTTTGCAAATAGTACGGGATCAAACATGTCTTCAAGCACTTGAAACAAGGGCAAAGACAACCTTGCCAAGACAAACACTTGTGATATCAAAAATGAAAAAGCACCCTATGAATGCTACCAATTGTTTGTATGTTGAGAACATTTACACTGGTATCACACAATCAAAGACAGTTCAAATAATATCTACCTACAAGACAAGGCTCAATACTTACCAACTTAGCCCACAACTTGATGTTCCCTCACCTCACACAAAGTGGTTACCCACAATAGATGTTGGCTTTGTCATGGAAGTGCTAAAGACACAACCAAAGGAACACATATGGTGAGTATCTTAAGGTGATCCGGGTTGTTCCACTTGGATCAATCCTTGCACTAAGAAGATAAGTGGCTAAAATAAGGTGGCTTCTATCTATGGTTCTTAATAAGGATTTCTGTTCATAACACCCCTCTTGCTCCTCAAAGAGGACTCAGACCTTGCGGCCTCAAGAGTACCTTAAGCATTCTTGTTCAATGTTTTCTCCATGGTCACAATCCCATGAGCTACTCACATCAAATGAAGACAAGTGTTATGTCTACCAAGGTTTTTGGTGTCCTTGATAGCCTTGAGATTATAGTGAGTTGGAATCACTCGCCACCAAGGAAAATGATGACAAGGTTGTCCCCACTTGAGTCATTCCTCTTGATTGCTCAAGAGTAGGCCCGCTAAAATATTGCTAAACTAAACAAAAATGGATAATTTTTGAGGTTCAAGGTTTTTGGTTCACCTCAAGGGTGAAGAGCATACTCCCCTATCTCAAAAACTTCTCCCAAACACACCAAGCAAAGAGATTCAATTAATCCCTTGCTTCCAAAACCTTAAGATGGGTCAAGATTTTTTGATTCACCTAAAGGTGAAGAGCATACTTCTCCTACCACCTCAAAATCTCTTTCACAAGGTATTAAAGTTCCTAATACAATTAATGAATGCCACACTTGAAAGGAAACAAATCACAAGCAAATTTTTTTTTTTTTGTTTTTATGCTTTTTGGGCAGCCCTGCAAAAACCATTAGTAGCCCTCTTTGACATGCAATTTTTGACAAATTTCTTAAGCAAAGGCACCTACAACCACAACTAGTTAGGCCCACAAGGTTAGAAAAATCTAAAATCTAAATGAAATATGCAAGATTCCAAATGAAATATGCAAGCTAACTCTATCTAATTGTAGTAAATGAAAGAAACAGCAAGCTAATCAAGTCTAAATTTGGCCAAAAGGATTCACTATTGGGTACAAGTGACACTGTGATCAGCAGGATTGTCACGCGACACTTCTCCACATAATAGTGCGATAGTTCATACTTGGGGTGATAGTTCGCCCGATAGCGGATGCCAGTTCGCTCGAATACAGGTGACACTTTCTGCCAAAGTGGGTGACACTTTTCACTCAAAAAAGTGTCGTGCCTATATACAGAGAATTATCGTGTGACACTGGTAAACTATCGCGCGACACTCTAAGACAGAAAAACCAGAGGCCAAAAATAATGCTAAAAAATATGATGAAAAATTGACAGAAATGCAGGAATGAAAGGACAAAACACTAATGCTCTGCCCCATGGTGGGTGCCAAAAATGTATGGTAGAAAAATGACCATACTTTTATGAACCATTACATGCAAGGTTGCTCAAGAATGAGGCCTCACAAAGTGCCTCATAGCTCTCTATGCATGGAGTTGCAAGGGACTGTGATGTATTTGCTCTCAGCTAGAGCTACAAGCTTGTGACCTTGCTAGTCAACCACACAATGAGAGATTCGAATGAGGACAAGGGCAAGAGTGCCAATATCTTCAAGAATCACTATGAAAATGCAATGCAATGCAAACTAGTCTATGGAAATGAAAATGCAATGTAACTAAGCAATGAAATGGAAAGAACAAGTGTTACAAATCCTTCCTATTAAGCTATGTGAGTTAAATCTATTGCATCAAAGGAAACTAAGCTAGATGCCATGAAAGCTAAAATGCAAGAATGAAAGACTAAGAATAATAAGGTTTCCAAAAGCTCCAAAAATCTCCAAGAAGTCCTGCAACATAAGATTAGTATTCAAAACATGGGATCCTAAAATGAGAAGACAGCTCTTATTTTATAGGAAATGAGAAAGAATGGACCATGGAGATTAAGAGGCAAAAGGGCTTAATCAGCGGTGGAGGTTGAAAGAGGAGCAATCCATTTGCACAAGTATCCTCCAATGAGAGTGAAGTGTTGACTTTTGAGCCTCATGTGAGACAAAAAGTACTTTTTTCCTTTTTGTGAAATAAGAATAATACTTTATTTGTGCAACTTAGGATAAGAGGAAAAGTGGGGCTTTTTATTTAATCAAAAGGGGAGGAAATATTCCTTTTAAGTAAATAAAAACTTAGGATAAATGGTTAGCCCATAGGATAAAAATTCAATATATGATCGAAATTAAGATTTGATCAAGAAATTGATAATGTTGAAAATATTGATTATTGATAAAAATGATTCAGGGTTGATAAATTGAATAAATGGGGCCCAAAGTCTAGGCGACCATTTTTGGGTGCATACAATATGCAACTAAAATGAACCTTAATGTAATTAACCAATGAAATGCACCTAAGACACCTAGGACAATCACTGTTTATTCAAAGTGGGTCATTTTTCATCATAGAGCCTTTGTTAGCGGGACCTCATTAGGATAGTACAATTTTCACGAATAGATTTGACAATTCTAAAAATATGAATACATCCTTTACTTTCATCATGTTGGAAGACAACCTAAACATCAAAGCACCCAGCTATAAATGTCTTGTCAGTTACTTCCCATTTGATATAAACCATTTCTTTTCTAGTGCATAATGTGTAAATGTATACCCACAATGACCTTTCATTTTGTATTCATGTCCTTGGGTATAATCTGATTTACGATGCACCTGTAATACCCCAAAAATGGGCTATAAGTTCATTAACCTCCTATATCGACACATCGAATGAAATCGACATCAAAGTCCTAACCTAAGGCACATCTGAACATTATTGAATCTTAATTGATTATCTCAAATTCTGCATCGGGAAATATTCCTCGCAATATTCCTATTTATCCTAATTATCTTTAATTTAATGATTATTTGGTGATAAATCCTATTTATCCTAAAGTTTGATTAATTGAATATTCTCAATATTTAATTAATTAGATTTAATACTGCCACTTAATTATTTAATTAGATTTAATTATATTTATTCCTAAATTGTATTATTCCATTTTGACAATAAATCAAATATCCCATGACTAATTGATTAAATTCTTATTTAATTAATTAAAGTCAATTGTCAAATCTAATAATATAGTTTTTGAATAAAAGTTTGATTAAATAATTGATTAACCCATAAATCAATTGTTTTATTTTTAAAATCAGTTATGTTGAAGATAAATCACTTTATTTATTTATTTAATTCATAAATATTATGCACATTCAAAAAAATAGTTAAACTTAAAATCATAAAATCAATTCAAGTTGTTTTAGAAATAAACTCAACTCTGATTTGAGTTAAAAAGCTTTTTTTGCATGATTTTGTGAATTAATTATCTTTTATTCTTTGATAACTCAAAAATCAACCTGAGTTTATCTGAGTGATTTATGGCTTTTTCCATGCATCCCCAAAGCCCTGAATTTCTATAAAATCAAGGCTCAACTCTTCATAATCATATCTCAGAATTTGCAAACTTATGCTGGTGAATTGGTATCTAAAGAATTGAAGCTTCTTTGCAAATCAACAATTTTTGGTAAGATCAATCTTGTTTTAGTTTTTCATATCATTTAGCATATCATTGTTAGATTAATTGCATTGCATATCAGTTTTTCATCTGGAATAGATTCATATCAGTTTATTGAATCTTATTGCATAGAAAAACCAAAAAAATAGATTAATTTGCATTCATCTCGTATCTAGATTTTGCATTCAAATCCTTCGTTTAGGTGTCGTCAAGGTCACTGATCTTGGTATAATCTGAGAATACATACTCACATCTACAAGAAGGCAGTAAATTGCTTGGTTAGATTAGTTTCCATTTCATTGCATGATTTTAATTTAAGCTAACCTCTAATGTTTTACTGAAGTGTTGTGTCTACATACAGGTATAAAATTCACACACACAACACCTTACTAGGAAATAGTTTATCTTTGTTAGTTTTTAAACAGGCAAGGAAATAGATCCAAACTCACTAGGGCTTTCATAGGAAACAGGTTGAGGTATACATGGCATTCCACTACAAGGTGGAGGCACTTATAAGTAGACACCCATTCCCCATGATCACCGAAGATCATTGGATTTATTACCAGAAATAGAAAACAAAGAAAATGTCATGCCCCCAGTCTTTGTTTCTCTAGTCCATAGAGATCATCGAGTTAATCATGGAAACATAACTATCAACAATTGATAATAAGAAAAAGAAAGTTCTTTATCCCTTAGCATGGTCATTGTATTTATAGAATATAGTAAGTTGTGATTATAGTGTTGAGAAACACTCTTGATTCATCCTTTCAAACACACGCTTAGGAATTATTATCAATCAAAAATTCATTTCTTCATCCATAAGTGTCTCACTTGTTTTAGTGTTTAGAAACATTGTTTTTATCATGACGTTGTGTTGAGAAACACATTTTTAGATCCTGCTAATTGGTGTTGAAAAACACCATTTTTCGTAGTTTATAGTCAATTGTGGACAAAGGTGGTATTGAGAAATACCGTTGTTCGTAGTTTATTGTCATTGTAGACGCATCATCCTATCAACAAATGTGATTTGATCAATGCCCCCTAGGGAAAAATAGTTTACCTAGGACCCTAATGTGGATAGATTCTAGTCTTAGGAAGACACAATTCTCTAAAAGTTCCCTTAGGACTTGGCGTGTCACAAAAGTGACTGAGGGATATTTACAAATTGATATTTACATAGGCCAAATGTGCAAAGCATTGTCTTGATAGATAGAGCGTCGATTACAAGTAGTGCCTGTTTACTGGGTTTTCACCACTTGGCCAAAGTTTCATTCCAGTTTTTCTATCATGGTGCCTATTTACCAGGTTTTCACCAAGACACTTTTTCTTTTTCAATTTTTTTTGTTTTTTTTTCTTTTTCTATTTTTTTTTGTATTTTTCTCCTTTCTGATTTTTTTGTTGACATATCAAGGTGCCTATTGCTAGGTTTTCACCAAGATAGTCATTTTTAAGACTTTTCCAATGTTTTTAATTTTTTTTAGAATCTATATTTGATGTTATTGAACTTTTTTTAGGACTCTTTACACTGTACAGGAGCTTCCTCTAGAATGTTAGGCATAAAAACTTTTCAAATGTAGGGTATTGATTGGATCTAGCAAAACATCCCCTTCAAGCGTAGCCAATTGATAGGCTCTTGATCCAAATGTTGCTGTAATAACAAAGGGACCTAGCCAGTTGGTTCAAATTTTCCCTTTTGTTCTTGATGTTGTTGGTTTTTAGGACTTTCCCTGAGAACTAGATCCCCTATCTGAAAACTTCTAGTTTTTAATTTCTTGTTGTATCCCCTTGACATCCTTTTCTGGTAAGCTTTGAGATGGTCAAAAACCTGTTGTCTACGATCATCTAGCAATTCAAGCTCTTGCAGTCTAGAGAATCTATAGTCTTCATCAGTTACTAAATGTTTCAGTGATACTCTTAGTGACAAAATCTCTACCTCAACTGGTAAGACTGCTTCTGATCCATAGACTAGTGTGAATGGGGTTGCACCAGTTGGAGTTCTTATGCTCGTTCTATAAGCCCACAATGCTGGATTGATTTGCAAGTGCCAATCCCTTCTTGATTTGTTTACTGTCCTATGCAAGATTTTCAGAATATTTTTGTTTGATGCCCCAGCCTGCCCGTTACCTTGAGGGTAATAGATTGAGGAACAGTGTTGAGTGATTTTGAATTGCAGACACAACTCATCTATGTCTTTGGGTCCTAGGCAACTATATTACAGACACAACTCATCTATGTGTGAGTTTGTGACCTGCAACACAACACTTTAATAGGATAATACCATCACTTGTTAGTGGAAAATAAATATTTAATTGCAAAAACTAACAAGCAAAAGCATCCTATTGCTCTCTAATTAGTGTGAGTATGAAATAGGGGTTAGTTGCTCTCAGATTTGACCCTTAAAATAGTGACAATTGACACTAAAATGAGAGATTCAAAAGTGCATGTAAACAACTAAAAATGAAGCATGAAATCCTAATTCCTTCCATTAAAACCCAAATTGAAGTGTTTTCTACTTAATAACAACTTGAAAGCATGGAAAACAACTATCAATCTAAGTATTAGCCATCAAATTCTCCAAAGCATGAGGGTTCATAATCATGGATCATGAAGCCTCAAATTCATGAGCAAAGTAGGAGTCTAAGCATTAAAATTAGAAGCAATTAGCAATGTGTGAAGAAGAAGAAAAGCCTTTAAAAAAAATCTATTTTATAGGATTTGGAAGAGAATCGACGGTTGAGATGCATCCATGAGGAGTGGTTGAGATGCATCTTGGCTTGATCCTTGATCCATGTGCAAGCCTCCTAATCATAAAGTGTGTTTGTTGTGTTTGTTTGATTTAGGAGGTATTTATGCATTTGTTTTAATTAATAACTCTAGCCTTTGCATTTGATGGGATTTGATTAATTAAATAGGCCTAGAGTTGATAGCTTTGATTTTTTCTTGGACCTTTAGTAATTAATGCTTGATTTAGGATTTGATGGGGTTTATTGAATTTTTGAGAGTTCATGCTAATAATCAAAGATCAAATTAACACAATTAAGGTTATATGCCGAATGAAGGGCAAATAGGGCCTTTGGTTCTATTAGCCCAATTTTTGATGATTACACATTCAACCAGTGAATGAATGCTTTTAGATTGCTGACTATTCCAACATAAACTCAAAAATCCAAGTAAGAGGTTTTGGAATTCATCTACTATGAAGAGAACATAAAATTTGCAAACTAAATTGATCTTTCATTCAAACTTCTCTTCTTGCCGTACACTCCAGGCATCATTGACGTACCATAGAATTCCCAAATACATATATTAATCCTTAACATAACTTCCTCAACCTATTTGGTTGGTTAGAGGGTTTATTTAAGTGTTTTAACATGAAAAACCCCATTTCCCTCCTAAATGGCTATTAGCCTTTACTTTTTGAATATTTAAACTTTGAAACATAGAAAATGTTTTAAAACCTTATAAAATTGAAACTTAAGAACTCCAAAGGATTTCAATCACCTAAGAGACTTAATTTAATTACTCTTAGACTCTCTAACTACCCTAAAACATCTATGGGACTCTAATGGTCCATGTTACATTTATTGAATCCTTTCAAGGATATAACTTAATTCCTAAATTCAAATGCCATTGCATGGAATCAAACCATTAAAGGTGCCAATATAATATAATTTATTGGATTTACATTGTTTAAGAGCCTTTTGGCTTTCTTGATCCTTTGATTCACCATAGGTGACTTGATTGTCTTCATGGTTGATTTCTCTTCCTTCATGGTTTGTATGTTGATCCTTGGTGCCCTTGCACTACTAACCCAAGTCTTTCCTCAAATCCTATAAATACCCTCCTCTTCCAAGAGAAATACACCAATTCACATCTTTTACATTGAGTAGTGTTATAATGTTAGTTTCATTCTAGAGCTTAAGCATTTAGCATACTTTGTTAGCTTACTTTATTTTTATGCTTTTCTAACTCACATTAGCATAACATAATGGATTAATCTAACCTCTTTCATAGCATTTGCACATCATTTTTAGCAATATCATACTTTCATTTGGATTAAAATTAATCTAGCTTAATCATTCTTAGCATCATTAGGATCTTTGAAGCATTAGGGGCAAGCTCCAAGTGCTTAGAGAGCACACCTACATCCCTCTTATCAAAGAAAATCAAACAGTGCTTAGATGCATTTGTTTTGGCTCAATCTAAGGTGGCTTGGTTTTTTATGTTTATGTTTTGGACTAATATAAATGCTAGAATTAAATCTAATGTTTTCCTTGTTTACACCTATGCCGAATAGATACAGATCAAAACCATAGTCTATAATATGTTTTTTAGATCAGAACCTGCTGTTACTTTCTAACCATTGTATCAGTCTAAATCTTTTAATCAAGTTTGACCTAATAGTCATTGTATAAATCATTTAATCAAGGTGACATTCTAATGGAATGTTCTTAAGTCCTCTAACTAGGCCACTTTTTATAGAGTGTTTAAATCCTTTAACAGGGTCACACCTAACAGTGTGTATGTAAACCTTTAATCGGGTTGGCTTCTCACAGAGCTCACTTCAGAAAAGTAAAAATATGTAGCATGTTACCAAGTGGTTTTTCCCAAATTATGTTCTCACTATAAATTGTGGTGTTATACTTGTGTGAATGATTTTGATGTGAATGTTGTTGAAAGCTTTATATTCTACAAGTTAATTACTTTTAGATAGTGGACTGCATGTTATATGTTTTTGATATATGCTATAGAGATTGAGTTGGATTGCTGATTAGATCTAAGTTTTTTGAAGAGCTAGAAAGTTCAATTGGTACATCTGGACCCGAGGATAACTGATTCACCCCCCCTCTTAGTTATTCTAAAATCATTCTAACAATTGGTATTAGAGCTGTTGGTGCTTATAGAGAAAATTTTAAAGGTACTTGAAGCTAATGATCAAGATGTACAAAAAGGAGGTACCAAAGCTGAACAAAGAGAACTTCTCTACATGGCAGAGTTTGATGAAATTGCACCTAGTTAGTATTGGTGATTTGGTGAAATACTATGTGGAAAATGAGTATGTAATACTTGCTACACCTTTGACTGCTGAGGAGATGAAAGCAAAACAAGAACACATTCAAGCAATGTTGGAGATTGCATCTGCCCTAAGCTATCCTGAATTTGAAGACATCATGGACAATACTAATGCAAAGAAAATGTGGGATACTCTTGCAAGTATCTATGGTGGAGATACAAATGTATTTAGAGCCAAATCTGAAATTCTGAGAGGTAATTTTGATGAAATGAAAGTGAAAGAAGGTGAAAATATTGCTCAGTATTGTGGTATAATTAAGGAGGTAGTGAATGCTATTAGAGGAGCTAATGGAAACATTGATGATGAAACTATTATTGGTAAAGTATTGAGAAATTTTTTTCCTATCTATGCTATCAAAATTTCTACAATACAAGAATCAAGATGCAATCCTGGTAATGTTCTAACTCTGGAAAGTCTTGTTGGTAAGCTTACTACTTTTGAGATGTCTAACTATGATAACTACACTATTCCTAATGTTGAATCTGCATTCAAGTCTCAAATGGTTCTCTATAAGTCTAAGAAGGAAAAAGAAAAATGTGTGAAAAGTGATAGTGACAATGACAGTGATAGTGACACTTTTGATGAAGATCTAGATGATCTTGAGGCACTCATGGCTAGAAGGCTAAAGAGAGGAAAATGAAAATACAAATGTAAACTTCCTATAATCTATTTTTCATGTAACAAAGATGGCCATATTGCAGCAAGATTCCCTGATAGGATTGACAAGGATGAGAGAAGGGAAAATAAGTACAAAGACAAGAGAAATGAAAGAGATCACCAAAGGTACAAATACTACAAAGACAAAGGTAAGAAATCTTGCTATATTGCTGAAGAGGAAACTGAAAGTGAAACTAGTGAATTTGATGAATGTGATATAGAAGTTGTTTATGTTGCTATGAAAGATGATTATGATGAAGATGAGAAAACTACACTTATTTATTATGTGAGTAAAGGTGATAAATTAATTATTGATAGTGGTTGCTCACATCACATGACTGGTGATAAAAGTAAGTTTGAGACCTTAGATCATTACAAAGGTAGAAGTGTTAAGTTTGGTAATGATGCACCATGTCTTGTGAAAGGAAAAGGATCAATTAGATTGATTGATAAGATCAAATATGAAATTCTTATTGGGTTGAAGTTCTTAACTATAATTTTCTGAGTGTTGCATAGTTGAAAAAAACTGGTTACCGAGTGGAATTTCATCATAGAAAGGCTAAAATATTTGATGCCACTGGTGAGCTAATTAGAAGCAGAGAACATACAAGAGGTAACTTGTTCTATCTAGACCTATCTAAAGAAACATGTTTGTTTACACAATTTGATGATGTATGGCTATGGCATAAGAGGTTGTGTCATGTGAATTTTGAAAATTGCGTAAATATTAGTAAAAAGAAGAAAGTTAGAGGTTTGCCGAGATTGAAGAAACTTGATAATGTGATGTGTAAACAATTTCAATTGGGAAAAATGACAAACTCTAGTTTTAAGAGCAAGACATATACTTTTGACAATATTTTGGAATTGGTTTGTATTGACCTTTGTGGACCTATGGGTGTACATAGTTATTGTGGTGATAAGTATTTCATTATGTTTATTGATGACTGTAATATTTTTAAAGGAGAAATCTTATGCATTTCAGTTGTTTAAGTGGTATTTGGAAAAAGTTGAAAAAGAAACAGGTAAAAGCTTGAAATGTTTGAGATTTGACAAAGGTGGAGAGTTTATATCAAATGAGTTCAATCTATTCTGCAACGATAGAGGAATAAAGAGATAGATGTTTGCACCAAGGACACCTCCACATAATGAAATAACAGAAAGAAGAAACAAGTCAATTATGGATTGTGCTAGAACACACATGATAGAGAAGAATGTTGCACAAAAGTTCTTGAGAGAAGCTCTAAGTACAACTATTTATACCTTGAACTGAGTACACAACAAGAAAGGTACAAATGCTACACCTTTTGAGTTATGGCATGGATATGCACCTAATGTAAAATATTTTAGAGTCTTTGGGAGTAAATGCTATATAATGAAAGACAATAGGAATGGAAAATTTGATACAAAAAGTGATGAAGGCATATTCTGAGGATATTCCACTTAGAGAAAAGCTTATAAGTGTTTGAATTCTAACATTATCAAAGTTGCGGAAAGTGTAAATATTAGAGTTGATGAATATGTAGAAAGAAATAAAATTGAGTGCAAGCAAGAACCAAAAGATTACAGATCTTTTGTATACATGGAAGAAGGAGATGCAAGTAATACACCTAAACCTAATGTAGAGTCATAGACAGGTAATGCCGAGCATCAGGAGGATGCTGCCAAGCAATTAGAAGAAGAATCAGATAATTTTCAAGATGAACCTGAAGATCTAGAGTAAGGAGAAAAGAAATTTGAACCTACTTTGGCATAGTATGTAAGAAGACATCATAAGCCTGAGAAAATAATTGGAGATAAAGAATCTGGAGTCATGACAAGAAGTAAGTTAAAAGATCATACATACTTACTATTTGAGTTTGAGCCTAAAACAGTAAAAGATGCTTTAGAGAATGATGATTGGATACAATCCATGAATGAAGAAATAGAGAAGATAGAAAAGAATAATACCTGGACTCTAGTGTTGAGACTAGAAGAGAAGAATGTTATTGGAACAAAATAAACATGGAGAAGTCACTAGAAACAAAGCTAGATTGGTATGCAAGGGGTATGCACAAGAAGAAGGAATTGACTATGGGGAGACATTTGCACCTGTTGCAAGATTAGGAGTAAGGACTCTACTTGCATACATTTCTTATAAAGGATTCAAAGTATATCAAATGGATGTCAAATCTGCATTTCTAAATGGGATATTAGAAGAAGAAGTATACATTGAACAACCTGAAGGATTTGTTGACCCAAGCAAGAAGAATATGGTTTGCAAGTTGCATAAGGCACTACATGGATTGAAACAAGCCCCCAAAGCATGGTATGAGAGACTCCATAAATATTTGATAAAGTTTAGATTTTCAAGGAAAAATGACAACAATAATCTGTATATGAATACTGAAATAGGTAAAGGGATTTCGTTAGCTGAAATCATTGTTGATGATTTCATATTTGGAGGACAAGATGCCTTATGTTAAAACTTTTCAAATGAGATGCAAACTAAACTTGAAATGTCTATGTTTGGTGAGATCAAATTATTTCTTGGTGTGCAAGTCTATCAGATGAAGAAAGGTATCTATATTAGTCAATCTAAATATGTCAAAGAGATACTGAAAACTTTTGGTATGGAGGATTCCAGACCAGTAAGTACACCTATGGCTACTAGAAAGAAACTATCTAAAACTAATGATTCAACTGAAGTGAATTAAAGCTTGTATAGATCTATGATTGGAAAGCTACAATATGTTGTTCATAGTAGACTGAATATTGCCCTAGCAGTTGGGATTGTGGCAAGATTTTCTGCCAATCCTAAGGAGAATCATATGATGATAGTGAAAAGAATATTGAGATATCTGAAAGGAACAACAAATTATGGATTATATTACAAGAAGAATGACAAGTTTGAACTGAGAGTTTACACTGATGCAGATTGGGCTAGAAATGTTGATGATACAAAAAGTACAAGTGGTGGAGCATTCTTTCTGGGAAAGAGATTAGTCTCCTAGACAAGCAAGAAAGAGAACTACATTTCCCAATCTACAACAAAAGTTGAGTATATAGCAGCAACAGTAAATTGTTCAAATTTAGTGTGGATCAAGTAATTGTTAAAAGGTATGAAGGAGGAAATCACTGAGCTGGTTGTTATTTTTTGTGATAACACAAGTGCTATTAATATATCAAAGATTACTCTTATGGACACTAAGACTAAGCATATTTCTATCAAGTATCATTACTTGAGAGAATTAGTTCAAGACAAAGAAGTGAGATTAGAATATGTGAATACAAATGAACAATTAGCAGACATATTCATAAAAGCTTTACCTAAGGATGCTCATGAGTATCTTAGAGGTAAATTAGGGGTGATTCCCCTAACTGAGGTTACCTAGTAACATAGGAGCACTGCATCAAATGTGCTACACAAAATATTTGATAAATTGATGTAGAAAAGGTCACACTTTAGGAGTTTCCTAGAGTTGTGAGAAGTAAGGCAAAGATATTAATCAGTCACAAGCAAGATGACAGAGGGAGTATATAGCATACATAACTGACATGAAGACATCTACATGATAAAGATGTAAGAGACAGATACAAGCTTTGGCATTGTTGTCAAAGAGGGAGAAGATTCAATGAAAAAAATGGAGTGATACAACACCGAGGGAGAATATTTAATGAAACCCAAGGGAGAGATACATAAAAGATTCAGAGGGAGTAATTGAGTAAGCGGTTAGGAAAAGAAAAGGTTGTGAATTAGAATGAAGCTAAGGATATTAATAAAAATCTGATACACAAAGATTTTGGATTGTTTGGATTGTCCTCTAACCAGGCCACTTTTGACATAGTGTTTAAATCCTTTAACCAGATCACACCTAATAGTGTGTATGTAAACCTTTAACTAGGTTGGCTTCTCACAGAGCTCACTTTAGAAGAGTGAAAATAAATAGCATGCTATAAAGTGGTTTTTCCCAAATTTGGTTTCCACTCTAAATCCTGGTGTTATAATTGTGTGAATGATTTTGATGTGAATGTTGTTGAAAGCTTTATATTCTGCAAGTTAATTACTTTTGGACAGTGGACTGCATGTTATATATTTTTGATATATGCTATAGAGACTGAGTTGGATTGTTGATTAGATCTGAGTTTGTTGAAGAGCTAGAAAGTTCAATTGGTACATCTGGACCCGAGGATAACTGATTCACCCCCTCTTAGTTATTCTAAAATCATTCTAATATATTTTTCATTGTTCAATTTAGTGTTCCTAGTGCTTGTAAGTGGTCTATTAGGTTAAGAAAGATAATGCTGATGTTTTTAAGGGGTTACTATAAATCCTCCAATCTGTAGCTGTGTAGCTTTAGAGTAAATGAGATCAAGAGATGAATTCTACTTAGAGTTAGAATATATGGAATTGGAAAGAATTAGAGTGGAATAATTTGAGTGTTGTGTCTTTTGGTAGATTCTTCTCACCTTAAGAAATGGGAAAATTTTTTTCTCTCACAAAAATAGGGGGAAGGAAAAATCCATTGTACGAATCCTAAAGCTGCTATTACTAATAAAAAAGATATATTATATACCATGTAACATTTTAATTCATTATAGGATGGCGAGTGGGAATAGGGCCTCCAACGCTAGGGCTTCTAGTTCTTCAGAGGAGCCAAGAGAGTCTGGCTATGATGAAGATGACCCACATGAGGGTTTGTGGGGTCTGGTGGTCAGGGTTTGCATTGGGAGCTCTCACTCATCTCTTTTTGTGCCCGGTGTGCCTTGGTCAGCTGCTTTCCTGGTGTGGAGCTAGTTTGGTCTTGTTTGCACTGGGATGGCTAGAGATGCTCATGATGATGTCTCCTCCTCTTTTGTTTGTGAAGCTCTTTTTCTCTCCTACCTCATCCCTCTTCCTTGGGCTCTTGTTCAACATGAGGAAGGTTGGTGCAGGTTTCTTGGGGTCAGGGTTTCGTTAGTCTTTCCTTGTGCCTGCTTTGTTGGTGGTGTGGCCTTTCTCTTCAGGGGGATGGATTTGGTGGTTCCTTGGAGACTCTTTTGGTGGATCTATCCTGTCCTCTGCTCTTCCATTCATTTAGTGGAAGGTTTTTGGGGCTCTCTTCACTGGTTGCTATTTTTTCCTTAGAGATTTTGGGCCGGTTGGCTGTTGGGGTTTAGCCTTCTTTGATGCAAGGGGTTTGTTTATTTCCTATCTTTTTATTTTTCCTCCTCTCTATTTTAATGGAGCTCTTTGCTGTTCCCCTTTGGAAAAGCTTCTTGAGGTGTGTTCTGCCTCTTGGTGCTTTGGTGTGGAGAGGCTTCTTTTTTCTTTTGATGCCCAGAGTTGGAGGGCGGCTATGTTGGAGTGTTGGCTCTTTCATCCCTTTCCATTTTGTGGTGTAAATCCTTATTGAGGTGGGATTTCACTCCTAGGCTCAGTGGTAGCTGAAGGCTTATCTTCTTCTTTCTTCTTTCCCACTTCCTATTGAGGTGGAAGCTCCTTTTGAGATGGAGGCTCAGCCTATTGAGGTGGCTCATTATAGATGAAAGAGGTGTGAAGGAGTATTGCTGTTGAGCTTGGTCTATGTTGGAGGGAGCTTTTTTGGCCAGAGTTCTTTGCCTGTACTTTCTTTCTCTTGGAAGATTGTGGCTTGGTGGTTTGGGGAGACTTTCCTAACCACATTTCTCTGGTGAAGGTTGGGGGAGCCTTTCAAAACCCTTATGTCTTGGCACTACTCAAGTTAAATCTGCATAAAAATTTAAGCTTCTATTTTTATTCATGTTTGGTTCTGCTAGAGTGGATTGGTATTTTTACCACCATGCTAGTTTTGGGTCCTAGGTTAAAACCCATAATGGTTATGGGAGCCATTTCAAAACCCATATTACTAGTTTGGGGTGCCTGAAAACCCTGGTTTTCTTTTGTTGGCATAAAGCTTTGGCTTCACTCTAATGGTTTCGAGCAGCTAGAGCCTTAGTGTTTATCCTTCTTTTGGCTGCTGTTGTATTGCTAGTTTGGGGCTGCTGGTAGTTCTGTTGGCAGTTAGTGTTGGGGGGGGGGGGGGGCTCTGTAAAAATTATCTTCTTCTCCTAGCTATTACATTTTAGGTCTGTGCTAATTTTTCCTATCTTTCACTGCTTTTGCAATGGGTTACAGTTCCCTTAAAAAATTGAATGTATATGGTTTCGGGGTCCATTCAAAACTTGTTTTACCCTAATAAAAAACATTTTAACTCATTATTAATATAAAATATTCATCAATGGTTATTGTTTAAAATTGTTATTGGTACTATTCTTTGTTATTTATTTATAGTAAGGAATTATTGTTTCTGTGCACATTTGTTAATTTTAAGTTATGAGTTAACCTACACCTACGATACAAAGAGAATGAAATAGTACAAAGAGAATGAAATATGACATGAATCATGTTGGGATTTTCATTAATTAAATACATGTAAACAAGAGACTAACTAAATCAATTATCTCTTTACAATTGAAAAAAAATAAATATTTGATTTGATCTTTATTAAACAATTCAAAAAATTGAAAT
This sequence comes from Chamaecyparis obtusa, assembly GCA_027943335.1. Lineage (NCBI taxonomy): Eukaryota > Viridiplantae > Streptophyta > Pinopsida > Cupressales > Cupressaceae > Chamaecyparis > Chamaecyparis obtusa. Next base: position 1,490,449 of record BSBK01002287.1, on the reverse strand, counting down.
AAAGAAAAAGGTAACCACTAAAATCTCCTTTTGTTCTTCTCGCTCCATGTGTCACATTTCCTTTTGCATAAACTTAACACACTACTCAGTGTTTTTATCATATTGTGTCATTCTTGATGTTGCATTCAACCTTTTAATTGCCTTTATTTAAAATTCTACAAGATAAAGTCCATCAAGCTGAATGTGCAAATTCTTTACTAGATCATCTGCATCATCAATGGTCTTATCCACAATAGGGTTCAAAAGATATTGTGGCAATTATGATTTCCATTCATCCTCTATTTTTCCTTCTCTCATGTCCTTATAGAATGAGGGAGGTAATGTGCCATGTAAGCTATTGAATTTTCTATATGTCTTGAACAACCTCTTATGATGAAAAAAATTCTTATCCAACAAAGTATCAACCACTACCAAATTGGTGTTTATCTCTTCCAATACTTCATTCAACTAGTTTCCATCCTCGGTATTCTTTGTTAAACTTTGGAGCAATGTTTTCCTTTTAATCAAAGCTTTCTTTGTCATTTTTAAATCAAAATCTATCTTCCTTGTTTTCTTTTCCACTTTTACCACATCTTAGTATGTATCCCAAAACTATGCAAATGGGGTATCATTTTTTGGTATTTAGATTCAATTATTTCTCTGACTATTTTGCATTTTGACAATTTCAATTCCTTCTTCATGGCTAGATTTTCTCTCTAAGCAATCAGGAGTTGTTTCTCTACGTCAGTCCTTCTTTTACTTTCCAAATAAATATCAATTTTAAATTTTGAAATAGCCACGTCTAATAATAATCCCTATCTAGGAGATGTATCTATTTGTCTTTTCAATTCATTTATTTTCTCATTTAATCCATTTACCAATTGCGATTGCTCTTCAACTTTTTCTTTATTTAACATTGCACTATGTAATGCTAAATCTACTACTTTCTCTGAAGTGACATCCTTTAACCTGAACATCATAAATTGACCAAGTATTTCTTTAGGGTTATCTATTGTAATTGAACTCTTATTTGGTAGATACAATAATAACAATGCTAATGTGTTACCATTTGTGTTAAAATCAAACCTAGAACACAACTTGTCCATTCCTTCATCATTAATTTTGCAATCAATATACTGATATGTCCTTAATTATTAAAAAAAAATACATTTGGATATATCCACACCTGGAAACAACAAGAAACCAACACCACTCAAGATTTGGCTACCCTTTTTTGGGTTCATTCTCTGCATCTCTGTTGTAACCTTTTTCTAGAAAACCTATGTGGCTTCAACCCTTTTATCCTTATCTGTTATCTCAATCTTCTTCATTAACTCTTTTTATTTCATATTGTAAAAAACCATCTTTAGTTCATAAATTTTAATAAATTCATCATCACTAATAAAATCCTCAGTAGCCCTCCTTCTTACATCTTCATTAAGTCACTCAACAATTTCCATAATATCATCATTATCCCTTGTCATTGCTTGGTAGGGTTCAAGATATATATTTTCAGATATTTCTTCCACATCTTCTTGTTGATATATAGTACTACTAACATCTTGGGAAACATTCATGGAAGTTGATTGTGCTAGTGAATTTTTCTCAAGGGGAACAACCTAAATTGGTGCACCGATGATACTTATTGAAGCAAGAGAGTTGGGTGAAGCAGCCAAGTGAAACTCATGTAGAATAATTCTCTCTCTTTTAATCAATAATTCAATCCTCCTAAACCTATTAGGTTCATTTGGAAATCCCCCTACAAAAATATGATTTTCTTTTTCTCTTATCCTTTCTACTTCTTCTACCTTGTTATATGCCAACATTCTTCTCCTCCTCTCCTCATAAGAAGAACAATTTCTCCACAGTTCGTCATTTTTCAAAAAGGTGTACTGATAAGATCCCATGCCTACATATTGCTTTGAAAATTCAAAATATCCTCTAGGATCAAATTTTCTTGCTTCTAAACCCATTAAAAATCTACAAGTTTGCAAAAAATTGATTGCAACTTGATAACCCTCTCAATAGTTGATCTGAAAATCTCTGAAGCATAGATAAAAAGGGATAAAAGAACCCTTATGGTTGCTCCTAAAAATTATTGTGGCTTCAAACATTTGCCAAATAATCTCCAAAATAGCTAGTCTATTTGGAAAAATGAATGGAAAAACATGAGGCTTTCCTTCAAAGCCATAGACTCTAATCTATTTGTACTTTTCTGAAAGATACCAATTGCCCCAATTGTGATTAATTCTAACCTTAATCTCCTTCTCCAATCCTTGTGGTCTCAAAAATATTATAATCATGGGAGATAATATTGTTGGATTATGACCTAGAATGTCATACAAGCTTTTGACAAAGTATTCTTCAAAGTGTAAATACTGAGCATACTATATTCCCTATCCCAAAGATTGGTCCATAATTGGACCAACTTAGGATCTCCAAACTTTTTCATTGGCTCAATATGGAGTTCAGGACTCCATACATTCTTCTTATTCCCTTTCCACAATAACATATGCAATAGTAGTTAATACCATTTGAAACTTCCTATAAAATTATTCACTTTAATCTCCCACAAGGCCATATGGATATTATTTGTAACAAATTGGGTATAATCAAAGAGTCTATTGTTGTTGGTGTTAGGAATGAGAACACTGAGAGGGGGGGGGGGGTGAATCAGTGTTCACTGTATTTTATCTTTTTGTATCATCTTAAAATGGAAGCACTTCCATGATAAGAGCATTTAGCCCTCTGAGTAAGTGGTTTGGGGTCATGTTAAGCACCTTGATTGGGTCTTTGCATGTATTTGGCTTTCTCCCCGCTTTCCACTTCTTCTCTGCACTTGATTTTTTCATTCTAGGTGAAATTAGGGTTAAGGTTGTAATCACCTAAAAATGGACAAAGGAAATTTAATGATAATTCAAAGAAAATCAAGGACATAATTGAATCAATTGAATCACAATGCATAATTAGCCAATCAAAATGAAAATCAAATCATAATTGAAGATCAATCAAAATTGAGAGCATTTTAATCAAGTGTAATCAAATCAAAATACAATTAATTTAATTAATTTTATAGTCTTGGATTAAATTAAATTCAACCCATTCAAGGGGTGCATGGCTAAAATAAATCAATTAAATCCATTAATTGAAATCAATTACTCTCAACAAACCAAAAAGAGAGGAAAATCAATCAACCAATGAAATTGGAAGAAAGACACTCACATGGATCAAGCCAAATTGAATCTCAATCACTCAAAGTGAAAGAGAATCTCAACCATCCATCTTGTCTACTTGTCCCAAGCTTTGAGGACACAAACTTTGCTTTGTCTTCAAAGGGTGGAACCAAAACCTTAACCCCAACTCAACCATGATCAAATGCAACCACACCCCCTCACATTGGGAAAATCTATAAAAGGAAGGCTAAAATCCTTCATAATTCATCAACCACCTATTTGAGAATTGCATCAAACCTCTTGCAATTTGAATTTAGAAAGCATTTGGAGAGCAATTTTAGCATTTTCTCTTGATATTTGTGAGCTTTGGCATTAGCATTGTTTTATCATTGTCATTCTCATATTATAACTATCATTAGTGAGAGCTTGCTGAGAGCTTCATTATTCATTCTAATTAGAGAGCCATAGGATGCTCAATTAGTCATTGATATTCTTAAATAATTTCTCAATTGTGGTTGTATTTAGTTTCTATTTGATTTATTATTGATGATTAACCCTAATTCTATGAAGATACATTTATTTTGTATACAAAGGTCTTAAGGAATTTCCTAATTTTCCTTCTTCTATGGATCTATTTTCTAGGTAGGGTTCAGAAATGAGACCTCCTAGTTCTTCATCACATCATTCCAAGGATTTTCTATCTGTTCCTGACACTGGGTCATGCTCAGACATCAAATTTTGCATTTCTGGCACCCCTGGAACTCCTGTTGTAGAATCTGGCAAAGTTAGGGTTTGAGGTCAAAGTCAACCTTGACCCTGACTAGGTCAGGGTCGACCTCAAACTTGACCTCTTCCTGCCAGAATTTCAAAGTTTCATTTGCCGGTAATTTAGTTTTCGGGAAAGTTATTTCCCGCTTTCGGGTCGGCTGTTTCAGGCTCCGAAATGGTAAATCCTTTAATGGTATTTAATCAAGGTATATTTTCTAAAGGTGAGGACCTAATTGGGATTTAATTCTTCAAGGTGGCCCATTTAGATGAGTGTGCCCTAGATCACTATAAAAGGAGGCCTTCCTCTCTGATTTTCACATCAAGTTTTCATATCATCTCAAGCAATCAAGTTCTCAAGCTCTCAAGTGCAAGCAAGTCTTCAAGCATTCAAGTGTTCAAGCATTCATCCATCAAGGAGTTCCATTGTTAGCTATTGAAGGATTCAATCTCCTTGGAGCCCCCTTGAAGATCCATCCTTCTCCATTCATTCAAACCTTTTCATATGCAAAGATCAAATCAAGATTGGTGTTGAAGATCAAAATACCATTGATTGGAGACATCCTACATTCATCGAAGCATTCTTACTTGTGGATTTGAGGATTCAAATCCTCTAAAAGAACTTCAACATAAGCGAGGTGATTTGTTTCAATTACTTTGTTTTTGCACAATACAATTTCAAGATTAATTCCTAAATTGGGGTTTTACCAAGGCAAACCCCCCATACAACCAAAAACCCCCATTTTCTTGCAAGTACAGGTACACAATCTCAGATCTGAGAGCGAATTCAGATACCCTTTTTGATAATCTTTCAGGATCTATGAACAAAATTAGAATCAGACTTCAAATAAATAATGTGGTCTTTGACCTTTTAAAAGGTCAAAGTCGACCTATGTGAATTTGGAGAGAAGATTTTTGGGTTTTGTCTGCATTGGCATTTCCATTCAGAATAGGTGATGAAATTTTTAGAAAGTTCATACAGAAGCCAGAATTCAGCATTTTCCAGGTCTACCCTAATTCAAGGTTAGTATTTGCACTTCAATTATTTCAGATTTCAAGCTTAATCCAACTATAGGGAAGTATAGGATTTATTCTTTCTTTCATATTCTTCATAGATTGATTCAATTGTGTATTAACCTCTTGGTTAATCAAATTGGATCTCTCCTTTGGGAATTTGGATTTAGGAGTGAATCTTACATTTTCCCCACACACATACACAAATAGTGGTGATTCCAAATTACAACTATTCATTTTGGTGAACCCGACTAGCTTACTCTCTTTCTTTTTGGTGTTAGATTCCCTTTTATCTTGTTAGTATTAGATTTGTCCTTTGTGATTGATCTTGTATGCTAATTAGATTTCATATTCATGCATTATATGTTCTTAGTTTAGTTCATTTGCATTATATTGGTTTATGAGCTTTACTACCACTAGTCCTACTTATAACATTCTAGTTAGAAGAATTCGTAGACTCATGGGTGCCTTTCAACCTGAATCTTCTCCTTTCCTTAGGATTCCCTATGATAACTTGATTCTTCATGATTCTAATCCTACTATGGAGTAGAAATCTTCTCACTCATCTCATGATGAGGATGATGCTTTAAGGGTTCCTCCTGAACAAGTCCAAAAATTTTCCACTAACCTTGATAAAATGGGTAATTGGCTTCTTCAAGAAAACCATGTTCAAGATTCTATTCAAGCTATAGAGGCTCTTAAGAAAGTTTTCCATGATAGTGATCAAGGTGTTAACCTCTTGTGTGGTATTACTCATCTTGTGCATTCCAATGTTAAACCTTTAACTCAAGAGGCTCAAGACTTAGGTTTCATCGCTCCTATCACTAGTGTTGAACCTTCTTCTAATCCTTTACCTAGTATTCCTATCTATACTCCTTTGGTGACTGTGATGGTTCCCTCTATTCCTATGAGTGTTTGTAGTACCCCTCTAACCCTAATATAAGTTTTGTGTTTTTGAAAGAATTAAGATCCTTCTATATTTTCTTATAGCTTAAGTTGTACATGATACTTGTTTGATCTATTCCTATAGTTGTTTATAATAATTTCATAAGCTAGTACTCAATGATTCTAATATTAGACATACTATCTAAAGGTATCACTTTTGTATGTATTTATCTCCATGTATGTATTGAGTACCTACAAGACCTTTATGAACATAGTTAAGATGTTATATGATATGTACTTGATAGATATATATAAGTGGTTATTTATATTTTCTTCTATTAAGGTTACTTTGGATGAATCTTGTATCTCACTTGATGATTTGATTATGTTGATTTATTATTAGTATTGATAAGAGACTAACACAATGCTTGAGATTCTAACCTTCGTTATGATGATGCTACATGCTTTGAGTGTATATATATACATGATGTGTTTTCATGATTCGGGACGAAGTCGTAGTTACTCACATAGCTGAGGTCCACATGATGTATCGATCCTGGTCATCTGTCTGCAATGTTTTCTTTTATACGTATATCCGTGCATATGTATTTCTTCTTTGTGATGCAGGCTTGCAGGTACCGGGCATCGACTTCACCTGGCTTCACAGGTCTGAGCATGCCCTCAAATCCTCGATGGTTGTTGTTATGGAGATAGTACTAAGGCCCCTACATGAGTCTTCCTTTGTCATTATTCCAATTTGGGAATATTAGGGTTCGTTCTTTGTCAGTCAACCTTTGGGTCAAAAATCCAGATCCAACGCACCCGGTTCGGCATGGTTGTAGTTAGTGCCTTGTGGCCACTTGAATTCATTTGGTTGTATGATTTGTTTACTCATTTTATTTATTTCTCCTTCTTGGTATGATTCTTAGTTAATCTTTCTATGTTGTGTTTCAGGAGTTTGGCTTGACTTTCCTTGTTGACTTTGGTTGACCTTGTTTGATCTTATAGTTTTCTCAATATGTTTCATAGTTGATTTTTGTGGCCTCTTTCGATGATTAGATTTATTTTGAGGCATGTGATTTTATTCTACCTCAGTGTTATATCCTATAGTAATTATAAATAGGTAATAATATTGTGATCTATTACTTCATAATCTTATAGATTATAGTGTTTGGTATTTGGCATGTATCTATATAAATATAAATATATATATATATATATATATATATATATATATGGGTGCACACATATATATATTTATATATATATAATTTATATGTGATTATATGTTAATTATTGTAGATATTGTTGATGGTGTATATTTCAGGATTAATGTAAAGTATAATATTATTAATAATTAAATATTAAATAATGCGAGGTATATTATTCTCAATTGTTAATTATTAATAATGAGGATAGGTTATATATATAGATATTGATGTAATTAATGATGGCATATGCATATATGTTAGGATAATATTACATGTGTGTATGAATGAATATAAATAATCTTTTATTGTATATTTGAGTAATATAGTTGTATGATATTAAGTAATTTTATAATACCCTTTAGTTAAGAGTTAGTTGGGAATTGGTTACTTTTCCTCTCAACCTTTGGAAATCTATTTATATGCACTACTTTCTCATTTGAAGAGAGGGGATTTTGGGGCTGAAGCATTGAGGAGAGGATGGCCTTACTTTTCATGGAGATTTCTGAAAGTAGATAGGGTTTGAAGGATGCATCTCAAGTTTGGATTTGTCCTCTCTTTTGTTTCCTTCCTTCTTCGATTCAACCTTCGTACGACATGAGGTATGGATTGAATATTTTAGTTACTTGATGTATCTGATAGATTATAGATCTATTTATATATTATCATTATTTATTATATCTGTACTTTTCATTTGTATGGTTATTTTAAAGTTTTGAGTTTTTGTTTGTAAGAATTGGCATGTGTTTTCCTATGGTTTTTAGCAACCCATTTTTGGAGATCTATTATTATAAAAATTTAAATTGCATCTATGGTCTTATTAAATTGATTTCCTGGAAGTAAAATTCATAGATCTCAAATGGGTATCTCTCTGATTTTATTTTTAGGGTCGAATTAATGCCTTATTTTTGACATTTTGGCAGACTATGCCTGTCCATTCTTGATTCTAAATTTTCTGTCAAATGTATTCATATGCTACAGGCTGATATGATTATATAAAAGTCTAAATTTGATATCAGAGATTTTATTAAGTCTTATCTTTCATTTCAAATTGGTTTGGTGAATTTTAATTATGTTTTGTGAAAATTACAACCGTTTTAGTGAAGGCAGGTCTGAACCCTAATCAGAATTTTCTATTTTAAACCAGAAGTCATAACTTTATTTTCCACCATTGGATCTTCCTAAAAATAAAATTGAGAGTCCATAATTATGTTATCTAAATCTCCACCAAAGTGATTTCATTTATTTTATGCTTTGTGGAAGATATGGATGACTGTTCTATGATGACTATTCTTTGCATTTAATCCTTGCTTGAAATAATTCAATTTAAGAACATCATTAAGTTTTAAGGTTTCGTATGGTTACCAGAGGCTATTAGAATTTGTTTTTGGTTAATTGGATCTATGTATACTCTGAATATGTTTATAATATCACTTGGATGTCTTCTTATATGTTTGGAACATTCTGAATGCCATATTGGGTTTAGGGTTGTCAAGTGGACTAGGGACAACATATGTTTTCCTAAACTCAATCAAATGTTGTTATGGAATTGATATGAATTCTTGATGATGAATCTATTATGTTCTTATGATTTTTATATGTATGTTAGGGAACCTAAGTACACTAGGTGAGTGGCTCATAGTGAGGGGCCGGGGCCCTAAGTGGCTAGTACCAGGATAACCTACTATGAGTTATTTAATCAAGTGATAACCTAAATAAATGAATTGGGAATGGGAGATTATTGGAATGGGAAATTACACATTAATCAAGATTAATTGTGCCTCACCCATACCTTTAGTGCTAGTAAAGACTAAGGATGGGAGTGGGAGAAGGTACCTATGCGTAGGTACAACTGAATGACCTTGTCTGTACGAGAGGCATTCGGTTCCGCATGTGCCCACTTGGGGGCCGGGGCCAAGAGTGGCTAGTACCAGGACAACCCAAGGGGTGAAGGCTATGCGATGACACTCACCTAGCTTTTAGCTTAGAGTCTCTATCAAATTTGATCATGCCTCTGGTATTCCTTGTGGTCTTCTTGTCTTTTCTTTTTTTGTTGTGACTTTGGGGAACTTTTATCACCACCTTAGGAATTTTCTAGTTGTTACCTCTTGTATGGGCCTTTGGTTCTATCTCCTAGCTCGGGGGAGTGGGCCTATTGGTTCCACGTGGTTGGGTGGTTAATATTTATATCGAGGTATTGTTCGTGATTCTCTAGATGATCCTAGCACATATTCCTTTCCAGATCTGCAGTTGAAGATTTCTTATTGGATATTTTAATATGTTGAGATGTACTTATGTATTTGAATTCATGTAATTTTTAATCTCCTAAAAGGAGTCTTGTAGTATTGATGTAATCTCAATTCAAAGAAATGCATAAGGGAATGGGTAGTTCTAGGTAAAAGAAAGGGAAAATAATGTGGAATATTGGACATGTTACTAGCATTAAAAGAAAGTGTTTATGTTATTTCTCATATCCTCTTATGTTGTCCATATGTAAAAGAAATAATCTTAAATATAGTTATATATAATGATGTATCAAAAAAATAATGTATTCTCTCTTGATGAAAGGATCCAAGGAAATTATTGAGAAATGATAGGTTAGTGATTGGAATTATTAACAATGAATGGTTATGAAACAATGCAATAAAATAGTAACTTGATTATAATGTTAATACTTGGTTCATGTTAATGAAATACCTAGGATAATGCCTACCTTAATGAATATTAATCTCTTACCTAAATTATTAGAGAAAAGTGATATAAAGGATAGTAGATGTAGATGAAATCAATATGAATTTATGGAATGAGTTGATAAAAGGAATAATGATGTTGGATGATTAACCTATGTTTAATAAAAGAAATAAGTTAGGGACATTTAACTTGGTGCATTAAAATGAATGTAGATCTTTTAAGCTCATGATTCCGTGAATATCTTATGTATGTAAATGGTTTATATGATGTTGCTTAGGTAGCGACGTTAGGGAACCTGGGAGGACTTAAGTTGTATAAATCTTACATTCAAGTAGTAGAAAATTATTTCTTCTTTTAAAAATATGAAGTGTAATGATGAATATTATTCTAGTTAAAATAAATAAATAAAATAAAATAAAAATTCACTACTTGCATTTTATAGAGGTTTTATGTCTTGTTCTCTTGGGTTGCCTGGCGGGGCGTTACAGTGTTCCTCTTATGTCCCTTCCTACATCACAACCTTCATATCATAGTATTCCTTTCACTTATTCCACTCCACTTCCAATTGTAGTTCCTAGTGTTCCTCAAGTTGTGTCTTCTATTCCTGTAGCTTCTTACACTTTACCTAGTGTGTCTAATGTTGCTACTCCTCCTATTTCCTCTATTGATTCCACCATCATCAGTTTGGAAAAAATCGTATCATCCTTACAACAACAACTTGCTTCCTTAACTCAAAACAAGTTTAGTATTCCTACATGTGACATGGGAAGTGCTTTGTCTAGGGATATTATTTGAACTCCTGTTCCTCAGCAAGTCAATATGCCTCATCTTGAGAATTATAATGGAAAAGGAGATCCTGTTCATCATGTTAAAACATTCCAAATCCTTTGTATTGATTATGCTCATGACCATAGGATTTTAGCAAAACTATTTGCTCGAACCCTTCGTGACAAGGCCTTACAATGGTATTGTTCCTTGCCTCCTTATTCCATTGATTCCTTTCCACAAATTGCTAATGCCTTTATTCAACAATTTCAAAACAATATTGGCCCACACGTGTCTTTGACTGATTTAATGCATTGTAAACAAAGTGCTAAAGAAAAATTGATTGAATTTATTGGTAGATTTAAGCATTTGCATGCTCAGATTTCTTATCCTATTCTTGATATTGATATTCAACGTATGTTTATTTCAAATTTGCAAAAGGATATTAGAGATAAGATTCTGCTTACTGAATTTACCTCTTTTCAACAACTTTGTGCAAGGCTTCATCATTATCAATTACAAGTGAGTCAATTCGAGAGAAAGACTCCAATGGCTCCTCTTCCCGTTGATAAGAGTGATGCTGCTCCTAATCCAAATAAGTTAAAAAAATTCAACAATTATGTCAAGATAAACAAATAAGTGAATGCAGTTGCTAATCAGGTTGCTATTGCATCTCATAATGCCACTTTTGCATCCACCGCTTTTTGATTAAATCATATGTTTACTCCTCTTTCTGAAACTTTACATGCTATTATGAATAGGTTGTTAGCTGCTAATATGATTACTTTACCTCCTATTCGACCTCTTTTACCTACTACGATTGCATCTAAATCTTTTGATCAAAATGCTTTTTATCAATATCATCATCAAAATGGTCATGATACTGAGAGATGTTATTCTTTAAAACATAAGGTCCAAGATCTCATTGATGCTAAAGCTTTATCTGTTGATAATTTGGATAGTAGTGGGAATCAATTTATCTCTCCTCCTAATCAGAACCTTCAAATCTATACGAATCCTTTACCTACACATGATACTAATACTATTGCTCAACCATCTTCTATGGAAATTATATATGATTCAAAGATGAATGATCTTAATCATGTCATTAATCAAGTGGAGCATGTTGCTAAGTCTATATCTCAACCTCAACCTTCACTTCAAGTTCAATCTCAACCTCTAGTTAAACCTAAACCTAAAGTGAAACCTCAACCTAAACCTCGACAACAATTTAAGGATAAAAGACCTTGGGAAATTTTGATTAACTTTGATGATTCTGAGATTATTAAGGCTCCTAATGGTCCCCTCTACATTGCTGCTAGGGTTGCTTAGATACCTACTCGTGGTTGTCTTGTTGATCCTACGTGCTTAGTCAATGTTATCACTGAAGAAAATATTTTTATGAAAATCTTACAACGTGACTCTTATGATACATTAGATGTGTGGATTCAAACTTGTAATGGTTTTCTTTATCCCTCATTTGGTTCTATTACTTTACCAGTTGAACTTTTTAGAAAACTTGTGAACACTACCTTTGTTGTGGTTCCTACTTCCGATCAATTTCAAGTTAAGCTAGGTTTGCCTTGGTTAACTGCCATGCATGCTGTTGCTTCTCCTATACATAAGTGTCTTAAGTTCATTCATGATGGCGAAGTGAAGATGATTAATCATAGTCTATATCAACCTTCTAGGCCTAGAGATTGTGTTGCTCTGGATTTCTTTTGGCCTTCATTACCTAATTCATGTCCTCCTCACCCTGATAATCTTTTTCAATCATATCAAGCCTATAAGCATCATAAGATTATTCAATTAACCATACCTCCTATGGATCTTAATCATGGTCTTTTACCTACACCTTTGATACCTCCTTCAACTATGGCTTCTTGTTTTGTTAATCAAGTTCCTCCTACTAAATCTATCAAAGATCCTACGATTTCTCGTCCTATGGTTGATAATCCTATTGATCTTCCTACAGAACCTGTGAAGGATCCTGCGATTGTTCCTCCTAGTTCTCAACCTATTTCAAATAAATCAAAACATAACTGATCTGCTAATGAATGTCGTAAAAAGCATCGTGCTCATGCTAAAGCTAAAAGATCTCTACTTTCTGTGGATACACCTATGCATAATGATGATGTTCACATGCATGATTATGATGATTCTATTCGTATCTTAGATCCTATTTTGATTAATTTGGATGACAAAGATACTCTTGATGATACTGATAATGTTACTGATGAATATGAAACTATTGAGATTGACATTGATTTTCCGAATATGCTTTCATCTCAATTAACTCTTACACCTAGTATCGAACATAGTGATTCTCAAGAGGATCCTTGTTTGGAACTGGCTATCATTCCTACTATATTGGATATACTCCCTCTTGCGAGTTACCCACCTACCCTAAAAGATATACAATGAGATGGGGAAAGTAGGTGGCAGCTTGATCGGCTTGTCCTTCATGGTAGCTTTGTTGTGTGTTTGCCTGCTGTACTGTGCTTCTCCCGTAATGTATTTGCTAAATGTTGTTAGATTCTTTTATACGATCCTTGTTACTCAGTTGGTACAAGGTGATGAAGGAATCAAAATTGTTGTTCAAATTCCTCTATATGTATCTCTATTCTTCTATGTTTTGTTCAATGTTATGTTGTAACTGTGCTATTGTTCATAAATGTTTCCTTGTGTAATCTGCTTGGATTCGAGATATGGTAGCACTAAATATTTTTGGTCTCCATGTCATGGTCTGAAAAGATTCTTCTTCGTATATCTTATGTGATCTTTCCTCCTTTGTGATTGTAGTTCTACTTCCTTAGGGGAATGATGTCAATTCATTTGTAATAATATTATATATATATTATCTTATGGTCATACTGACCCCATGGTAGGTAGATCCCTTCCGTGTTCTCCATATGTTTCTGTGTTATTTCCCTTGATTTGTCTTTGTCTGGGGGCATCTCAACATGGAAACATAATCAATGGAGTTGTTTATGTTTCCGTTAAAGCCATTGCTCCTATTAAAGTGTCAGCAATGACTTTAATGTGGGGGCATACGCTCTGCTCACTTATTACACACACGCACTTATAAAAAAATAAATTCAAAACATGCTAAATCTTCTAAAGGTAACACACATAAGTTGCTAAATCTTGAGGAAGACACACACTTTAAATTTACTTTTCAATCTTTCTTTTTGGATTAGGAACTAATCCTTAAAGTATGGATTTATATTAGGATCTCTTGATCCCTCCAGTTTCACATATATTGTGATCCCTTAAGGTTGGAAGTGTCCTTAAGACTGGATCTCTTTTATTTTTTATTTATTCTTATGGAATAGAATATTCCTAAGGATAAATCCTTGATGGGTTGACTAGTGAGTAGCCACATTCAGTAGGTGGTTCAATTCCATCTTTCCGGTTGCACCTTTTTCTTGTGTGGTTCACAATGGGACATAAGTTCTCATTGGGTGAGGTAATCACACTTTTTCTGTTTCTCTTTAGAGATGTCTCTCTTATTTTTGATCTAAGAGTCGATGAAGACTTGAGTCCCTAGGGGCTTGGGATTTCTCTTTGTCTCTTAGATTACAATAAGATTATCTTGTTATTTTTATCTCCTTTACCAAGAGTTTGCATCGAGTCCATACTCTTGCTAAAGTGGGGGCTTAATGTATCATCTTAAAATGGAAGCACTTCCATGATAAGAGCATGTAGCCATTCGAGTAAGTGGTTTGGGGTCATGTTAAATGCCTTGATTGGGTCTTTGCATGTATTTGGCTTTCTCCCCGCTTTCCACTTCTTCTCTGCACTTGATTTCTTTATTCTAGGTGAAATTAGGGTTAAGGTCTTAAGGACTTTCCTGATTTTCCTTCTTCTATGGATCTATTTTCTAGGTAGGGTTCAAAAATGAGACCTCCTAGTTCTTCATCACATAATTTTGAGGATTTTCTGTCTGTTCCTGACACTGGGTCCTACTCAGACATCAAATTTTGCATTTTTGGCACCCTTGGAACTCCTGTTGTAGAATCTGGCAAAGTTAGGGTTTGAGGTCAAATTTGACCTCAACCTTGACTAGGTCAAGGTCAACCTCAACCTTGACTAGGTTAGGGTCAACCTTGAACTTGACCTCTTCCTACCAGAATTTCAAAGTTTCATTTGCTGGTAATTTAGTTTTCGAGAAAGTTATTTCCCGCTTCCGGGTTGGCTGTTTCGGGGCTCCAAAATGGTAAATCCTTTAATGGTATTTAATAAAGGTATATTTTATAAAGGTGAGGACCTAATTGGGATTTAATTCTTCAAGGTGGCCCATCTAGAGGAGTGTGCCCTAGATCACTATAAAAGGATGCCTTCGTCTCTCATTTTCACATCAAGTTTTCATATCATCTCAAGCAATCAAGTTCTCAAGCTCTCAAGTGCAAGAAAGTCTTCAAGAATTCAAGTGTTCAAGAATTCATCCATCAAGGAGTTCCATTGTTAGCTATTGAAGGATTCAATCTCCTTGGAGCCCCCTTGAAGATCCATCCTTCTCCATTCATTCAAACCTTTTCATATGCAAAGATCAAATCAAGATTGGTGTTGAAGATCAAAATACCATTGATTAGAGACATCCTACATTCATTGAAGCATTCTTACTTGTGGATTTG
Organism: Chamaecyparis obtusa; assembly: GCA_027943335.1. Taxonomy (NCBI): domain Eukaryota; kingdom Viridiplantae; phylum Streptophyta; class Pinopsida; order Cupressales; family Cupressaceae; genus Chamaecyparis; species Chamaecyparis obtusa. Next base: position 1,475,332 of record BSBK01002287.1, on the reverse strand, counting down.
AGGATTCAAATCCTCTACAAGGACTTCAACATAAGCGAGGTGATTTGTTTCAATTACTTCATTTATGCACAATACAATTTCAATTCAATTTCAAGGTTAATTCCTAAATTGGGGTTTTACCAAGGCAAACCCCCCATACAACCAAAAATCCCCATTTTCTTGTAGGTACATGTGTGAAATCTTGGATGTGAGAGTGAATTCGAATACCCTTTTCGGTAATCTTTCAGGATCTGTGAACAGAATCGGAATCAGACTTCAAATAAATAATGTGGTCTTTGACCTTTTAAAAGGTCAAAGTCGACCTGTGTGAATTTGGAGAGAAGATTTCTAGGTTTTGTCTGCCTCGGCATTTCCAGTCCAAAATAGGTTAAGGAATCTTCAAAAAGTTCATACAGAAGCCAGAATTCAGCATTTTCCAGGTCTGCCCTAATTGAAGGTTAGTATTTGCACTTCAGTTATTTCAGATTTCAAGCTTAATCCAACTATAGGGAAGTATAGGATTTATTCTTTCTTTCATATTCTTCATAGATTGATTCAATTGTGTATTAACCTCTTGGTTAATCAAATTGGATCTCTCCTTTGGGAATTTGGATTTAGGAGTGAATCTTACATTTTCCCCACACACATACACAAATAGTGGTGATTCCAAATTACAACTATTCACTTTTTCTTTAATCTTTAAACTGAACTTAAATGCTTAAGTACTAAAATGAACATCCACATAAACATGAAACATGAAATCAACACATAACACCAATATGGTTACGGGGAAACCCAAATAGGTAAAAACCCCAGTAGGAATTGACACCCACTAATATTTTGTACTAGTGTTTTATGATCCTTGTTAGAAGATCCTTAACCCTATTAGGAGTTTCTTTACAATGCATTAAGTACAGTAGACCTTGTCCAGGGTCAGACCCTGTTAGGAGTCTTTTATAATAATCCCTATTAGGGGAGTGGATGCACTGTCCTAGAGCTCACTGCTCAAGTGGTGAAGGCTACAACCTTTTGATCTCAGATACACACTATATCTGCTAGATGAACTGTCACTATGACACTGCTTGTCAGATCAATTCCTTTGATGTGCTAATGCTTTGACCTCTTGTAAAGCTCTAATACATCATATAGTCTCTTTGCACACTTCTCCTCTACTTATCACAACTCTCTATTGCATTGCACACTAATTACAATGGCTGCATCTCATATTTATATGCGCATACAAAATAAACAACTAGGTCAGCCCTTAAACCTATTACATACAATGCTTCCAATTGAATTGGCTCAAGCGTGTTTACAAAAAAACATATATACATGTTGGAAACCTAATTACAATAGGTGCATAGCCTTTACATCATTAGAATATAACCGCAACTCAAAATGCTAATAGTCAGCTACTTACTCTGTTCTTCTCTGGCACTCACTGGCTGTGTAACTTCAACTATTTGTATCTTTCTCATACTTGTATATCTGATCATGCGCTCATAGACTGAGCATGAATATAGTCTAACCAATTTATCTTCTAGGGTGCATACCATTACTCGGTCATACACACGTGCGCTGATGCCTTAAGCTTCAGGAACTCTATACACTGTCCAGTCTTCAACACTTAGCTGATTTCTATTCTTCCCATCAAGTGTGCTAACTTCAAACTGCTATATGACTTTGTTGCCATAATGACAACACTATACTTAGTCATATACATTAGTATAGCCAACTTTCCAATAGTTGGGATCTTGAATGTCACAAAATAGGATAGTCATTTCTTGTGGCATCATTTCATCACCATTATAGCATGTCACCTGATGAAAATACTTAAATAAAAAATTAACATTGTATGGGAGAAAGTTAGAGCCTACAAAGTTTTGAAGATTCTCATTAACCCTATTCCTATGCATAAGAAACTATCTTCTTATATACATCCCTTCCACATTTTGATATTCTTCCTTTAACATCTGAAGGTTGATTTTCATCTCAAAATTGACACAATCCTTCATGTCAAACACTTCAAAAACCGTTTCTTTATTTATCTACAACAAAACTCCTTCTTTTGTCCTAATGCACCTAGTGAAATCATCATAATAGGTGGATAAAACCTTAATCAAATATATGTTGAAAAAAATATTAGGGACAAACAATCTGGCCATTCTCAACCTCCACGGATTTAACTTAGGCTTGGGCTTATCTGATTTAGCTTGAAAACACATGAAAATATTATCACCCCTTACCTTCATGTGGGTTTCACTAGCATCTTTTCTTTTGTCAAAAAAATTAGGGAAATTTATGATAGTCTTTCCCATGCCAACAAAATTAGGGATTAGTGCAATTATGTCATTACACTAATACCACCTTGTTTGTCTCTTACAAGTAGGTTCATGATGCAGGAGCATCTTAGGTCCTTGGAAATCCTATGTCACCAAAAACAATTTGGAGTTTCTCTGTGTTGCTCAGTTCCTACTTTGACTGAGTTGGTTAGTTTCCTTTGGTTACTCAGTGTGGTCGGTTATCTCCTGGGTGGTCGATTGTTTCACTGGCGCTCGACGTTGCTTGTCTACTGCTCAGTTATCTTCCTCACTGACGGGTTTAGTTTTAGTTTCTCTTGTGGCTGACTTGTGCATTTATGTTGGGTCACAGATTTAATGTTGAAATCCATCATTGGGAAGCATGTAGTCCTAGATCTGACATTTTTTCATTGATTGTGGATATGAAGGCTGACTCAATTTGGTAGACTCTTGTATAAATGTAGTTGTTTGGTTGTAGTCTAGGAGGCAATTTTTGATAGGAGTTTTGGTAGAAGATAGAAGTAGATATTTTGACAAATCCTCACATGTTTGCAGACTTCTATATTTCTTTATAATATCAGGCTATAACTGGGAAGGCCTTACAGCCCGTCATGTATCATTCTATTTGATGAAATATATGAATGATCTAGCATTCTCTCTCTCATTGTTGTTATTGTTGTTTGCTTCTGCATGTGTTGAGCAGGCTTGGATCATTAGGGTGTGCCATTATTTGGCCCCTCTTTCTCCCTACCTTGCGTTAGGTGGTATCAGAGCAAGGTGAGATCTTGATATAGGTTTGCAGATCTAGGTTTGTAGTTTCCTCTTGAATCCCTAGTTGATTTTTGTGGGGTAGCAGATTGTGATCTAACCTGCAATTGCAGAGGGTTATCAAGATGGTTCGTGGGAGGTGAGATATAGATCTAGGATTGGTAGATATGCTAAGGAAGATTGTTGCTAGGTGAGAACCTATTGAAACAACCCAGAGAAGAGGCATACATCTTGAAGATGTTAGTGATGATGAAGTTGAAGAAGAATAGGTGAATGCAAAACCTGCACCTGTTATGGATCAAGGTAAAGAAATATTTTTGAAGGCTTTGACAAGTCAGAAGTCAATACCACATTTCAATCCTCTTGAGTATGGTGGAATGCTAGATTCTGATGAATTGGTGGACTGGATCACTGATATGGAAAAATATTTTGAGTATGAAAACATTCCTAAAGATAAGAAGGTGAAGATTGCAAGCACAAAGTTGAAAAGTCACACATCCTTATGGTGGGAACATCTGCAACTAGATAGGAAGAGGAAAGGTAAAGACAAAATCAAGGTATGGAATAAAATGGTGAATAAGTTGAAAGGAAAGTTCTTACCTTGTGATTATCTGATTAACCTAGTTCGGTGAATGCAAAGTTTGAGGCAGAAAGATAGCTCAGTAAAGGAATATACTGAGGAATTCTATAGGATAGATATCAGATCTGGACATGATGAAGATGACGTGGAAAGAATTGGTAGATACCTAAATGGTTTGAGAGTTTCCATCCAAGAGAAAATTAGTATGGTCAAGTTGGAGAACATTGAAGAGGCTTATCAATTTGCATTGAAAGCCGAGGAGAAATTGAACAAAAGACATGAGCAAAGACAAAGAGGTTGAGGTGGTAGATTCCCTAGAGGAAGAGGTAGATCTAATGGTGAAAATGGTAGATCTAAACCAGAAAAGACAAATTTGGACAAAGGCAAGACTGAGTGGAAAGGTGAAAGTTTATCTAGAGGTAGAGGCAGTAACTACTGACGTGGTTATAGCAGAGGAAGTTTTCGAGGAACTTGTTACAATTGTGGAGAAGAAGGACATAGATCTTTTGAATGTACACATGCTAGTAAGAAGGCTGGTAGCAGTAGAAATGCTTTGGTGCAAGAAGAGTCACTGAATGAACCTGAGAAAGAAAATAACTTGATGGTAAAGAGAGCACTATGGAATTAAAGTAAGAAGGAATATCCGGTAAGGAAAAGTTTGTTCAAGACCAAATGTAGAGTTTCTAATAAAGTTTGGAAGGTAATCATTGACAATGGTAGCTCAGAGAATCTGGCATCTGAAGAGATGGTCACAAAATTGCAGTTGGAAAGGTTGGTACATCCAAAGCCCTATCAGATTTCATGGATCAAAGATGAGCATACACTCCTGGTAAGTGAACAATGTTATGTGAATTTGAAGATTGGAAAGTACTATGATAAGGTGTTGTGTGATATCATGCCTATGGATTGTTGTCATATTTTGTTGGGTAGACCTTGGTAATATGATAGACATGCTATATATGATGGGAGATTGCATAAGTATACTATTGTGGCTAATGGAAAGAAACAAATATTGTTACCATTGATGGAAGAACCTGTTAGTAATGTTTGTGCATCTCTGAAAGTTTGTTTGATAGAAGGAAGAAATTTTGTTAACTCTTTGAAGAAGAATGATGTATGTTTTGCTGTGATCCCTAACAAACCATGTAAGAAAATAGAGGATAATGTCCCTAAGGAGATTGATAAGTTACTCATCGAGTACAGTGATATCATTTCTGATAATGTACCTGATGGTTTGACACCAAAAAGAAGCATTAATCATTGTATGGATCTAATCCTTGGGGCTAGTTTACCGAATAAGGTACCTCATTGGTTGACACCTGTATAGATGTCTAATACTAGAAATGATAAATTAGCTATTTAGAAGCTAACAAATCTATCTAATGCAACACAATGAAGAATGCAAAGTAATCACAAATGATGAAAATAAATCAATTACCTTCACCTACCATGCAACTTGTCTCCATTGTCCTCCCAGCCTTGATTTCTTGGATGGTTGAGCTCTCAGATTTCCAATTTGAAGCTCCTTGCCCAAGATGTCACCAAAATGTGGAGATTGAATGAGTGAGTGCAAAACATCCCAAAGCTTGATTATGCAACTAATGGATGGAATGCAAATGGAATGATGATAGTGTGGATGCTTGATTGCTCTTGGAATGCTTGATTTCTTGAATGCTTGAGTACTTGAATGCTTGATTACAAATTACCTATTAGCTCACAAAGGTGAAATGAGGCTCCTTTTATAGAGTTTTGGAAGACCTAAGCCTAGGTGGCACAATCCTATGGTGGAGAATGAAAGGTGGAAGATCCTAGGGCTAGGATTGACTTGGTTGAAGGAGTTGAGAGAAAGAGGGATGTAGTTGGAATGTGAGAGGAAGAATAGGGATGATGTTCCTCTCATATTGACATGGAAGAGAAGAAGGTGGAAGGGGAAGACACATGTCAAGTGTCTCACAAAGACCAAAGAGAGGAAGAAGGAAGGACTTCTTCCTCATGAGGACTCTTTGTACAAGTGTCCTATGAGTCATCGTTGACCCTTAGTGGTGGCTTGAGAAGCCCCTTAGGAATAGGGATTGTCCCTTGACTTGGTTTGAATGAAGACATGTGGTCATCAGACTAAGTCTTATGAGGCCACATAGCCCTTAAAGATAGGACATGTGTGGGTGAGGATAATGATTAATAAATAATTAATAATAATTATTTATTTTAGCCAAAGTGATGTGTCAGGTGACTAGGTAGGTGAGGTAGACTAGGGGACTTAGTCATATTTAGGTGATTGTGTAATTAATTAAATCACTTTAATAGACTATTTAGGAGACTTAGGATAGAAGAATAAACTATAGTGAATCTATTAGATAAATTGAATAATTCATCTAATAAATAGAGGAATAAATATTAATTAAATAATAAATATTTAATTAATTCATCAAGTCAATATTTAATTAATTAATGAAGCCATTTTTAAGTGTATACAACACCTACCAAGAATTAGGAATTGAACCGACAGATTCGAGAGTTGCTGGAGAAAGGTTTGATCAGAGAAAGTTTGAGTCCTTGTGTAGTACCTACTACATTGGCACTGAAAACTAATGGAGGATGGAGAATGTGTACTAATTCCAGAGCAATCAATAAGATATCAGTGAAGTATAGGTTTCCTATACCGAGAATGGATGATATAATGGATAGTTTGACTGGAGCAAAGTATTTCACCAAAATTGATTTGAAAAGTGGGTATCATCATATCAGAATCAAAGAAGGTGATGAATGGAAGACTATTTTCAAGACAAAAGAAGGTTTGCATGAGTGGTTGGTTATGCCTTTTGGTTTAACTAATGCACCAAGTACTTTTATGAGGCTAATGAATGAAGTTTTGAGGAAATTCTTCGGTAAGTTTTTGATTGTATATCTTGATGATATTTTGATATTTAGTAAGACTAGAGAAGAACATTTGTTGCATGTTAGACAAGTTTTGTAGAGATTGAAAGAGGAAAAGTTGTTGATAAATCTGAAAAAGTGTTCATTCATGAAAGAAGAGATTTTGTATTTGGGATTTGTTATTTCAGTTGATGGTTTGAAGATGGATCCTGAAAATGGTTGAAGCTATTTTAAATTTGCTTACACCTGTGAATGCTAGTGAGGTAAGATCATTTCATGGTTTGGAAAGTTTTTACTGAAAGTTCATAAGGAATTTCAGTTCAATTTGTAATGCTATGACTGAGACTATGAGAGGAGACAAAAGAGAATTCAAGTGGACACATGGAGCTGAATAAATTTTTGAGACTCTGAAGCAGAAGGTTGCCGAATTACCTATTTTGGCATTACCTGATTTTAGTAAGGTATTTCAAGTAGAATGTGATGCAAGTGGAAGTGCAATTGGAGCTGTGTTGAGTCAAGAAGGTAAACCTATTCCTTTCTTTAGTGAAAAGTTGAATGATGTTAGAAGGAAATATTCTATGTATGATCAAGAATTCTATGCTATTGTTCAAGCACTGAAGAAATGGAGACATTATTTGATACTGAGTGAATTTGTGTTGTATACTGATCATAAGGATTTACAATATTTGGGTAGTCAGAATAAGTTGAATCAGAGACATATGAAATGGGTTGAGTATTTGCAGAGTTACACATTTGTGATAAAGCATAAGAGTGGAATCACTAATTGAGTTGCTGATGCATTGAGTAGAAGGAGATCTTTGATGTTCGAGATGAAAATTGAAGTTCTTGGTTTTGATGAGATGAGAGATTCTTATGAGTTTAACCTTGGTTTTTCTGAGCCATGGAGAAAGTGCAGAGCACCTATTCAAGATCAACAAGATACTAAATGGGATGAATATTTTATTTAGGAAGGTATGTTGTTTAAAGGTATTCAGTTGTGTATACCAAGAGTAACAATGAGAAGTAATCTGATAAAGGAGAAACATAGTAGTGGTTTGGCTGGACATTTTGGTATTGATAAAACATGGAATTTGCTTAAGGAGAAGTACTATTGGCCGTAGTTGTATAAAGATGTTCAAAAATTTGTGAAAAGTTGTGGAATTTGTCAAGTTGCAAAAGGAGTAAGTTAGAATACTAGATTGTATACACCAATTGCTGTTCCTGAGAAACCTTGGATTGACATCAGTATGGATTTTGTTCTTGGCTTACCGAAGACAATAAGAGGTAATGATTCTATATTTGTTGTTGTGGATAGATTTTCAAAGATGGAAAATTTTATACCATATAGAAAGACATCAGATGCAATACATGTAGCAAATCTTTTCTTTAGGGAAATTTTTAGATTGCATGGATTACCGCAGAGTATTATCTCTGACCGAGACAGTAAATTTGTTGCATACTTTTGGAAGATCCTTTGGAAGAAATTTTGCACTAAGTTGAAATATAGCTCTACATTTCACCCACAAATCGATGGACAGACTGAAGTTGTGAACAAAATTTTGGGAAATCTTTTGAGATGTTTAGTTGGAGACACACTGAGTCATTGGGATTCTGTGTTGGCACAAGAAAAGTTTGCATACAATAATTCAGTGAATAGGAGTACTGGAAAGACACCATTTGAGATTGTGAATGACACACAACTAAGAGGTATATCTAATTTGAGAGACATTGCTGATGAGAATAAGAAAAGTGTTGAAGGAGTAAAATTTTCTGAGTACATGAAGACATTACATGAAGATGTGAAGTTGAAACTGAAAGACAGTAATCAGAAATACAAAGACAGAGCTGATAGAGCAAGGATACATAAAATTTTTGATGTTGGTGATGAAGTGATGGTTCATTTGAAGAAAGGCCGATGTTCTGTTGGAACATATGGGAATTTGAAGATGAAGAAGTTTGGACCTTGCAAGAGTTTGAAGAAATTTGACAGTGAAAATGCATATGAGATTGAGTTACCTGATGACATGGACATATCACCTATTTTTAACATTGCTGATTTGTATGAGTATCATGAACCTGATGAAGAAGTGACAGTACCGACAGAATATCCTAAGAAGCAGAATGACGAAATTGAACAGATTTTGAAGGAAAGAGTTGGCAAGAGTACAAGAGGAAAATAGTATATGGAATATTTGGTAAAATGAAAGAATAGACTGATGGAAGACAGTTCATGGATTTCACAGTCTGAGTTGGATGTGGCTCGGACCAGACCTACCAAATGATTTAGATAATCATTTCAAAATAACCCCAGGTGTTTGATGTAGGAGCATCTTGGGTCCTTAGCAATCCTGTGTCACCAAAAACAATTTGGAGTTTGTCTGTGTTGCTCAGTTCCTACTTTGACTGAGTTGGTCAGTTATCTCTTGGGCGGTCAATTGTTTCACTGGTGCTCGACGTTGCTTGTCTGCTGCTCGGTTATCTTGCTCACCGACAGGTTTAGTTTTAGTTTCTGTTGTGGCCGACTTGTGCATTTATGTTGGGTCACAGATTTAATGTTGGAATCTATCATTGGGAAGCATGTGGTCCCAAATCTGACCATTTTCTATTGATTGTGGATTTGAAGGTGGACTTAGTTCGATAGACTCTTGTATAAATGTAGTTAATAATATCAGAAACACACATGAATTGTTAAATGTAGTTGTTTGGTTGTAGTTGTGGAGGCAATTTTTGATAGGAGTTTTGGTAGAAGATAGAAGTAGATATTTTGATATATCCTTGCATTTTTGAGGACTTCTATATTTCTTTGTAATATCAGGCCGTAACCGGGAAGGCCTTACATCCGGGCATGTATCATTCTATTTGATGAAATATATGAACGATCTGGCATTCTCCCTCTCACTTTTGTTGTTGTTTGCTTTTGCATGTGTTGAGTAGGCTTGGATCATTAGGGTGTGCCATTGTTTGGCCCCTCTTGCTCCCTACCTTGCATCAGTTCATCCTTTGTAGGCTTTTGTCTCTTTGACAAACTAGCCATTGCTATAAGTAAATAGAAATCCTAATTTCCCAATTATCAAATCTAACCCTCCCCTTGAACAATCCTTTCAAATTAATGCGTGTTTAGGAAATTAAAACTTCAAATGAGTTTTTCTTTTACCTATTGATCAAGTAGTATAGCTCTATTGATTAATTGAGAATTCTTTGTAACTAGTTGCAAGTTCAGTGGCAATCCTTTTCTCTGCTTATGCAGTTCACTTCAATTATTCAAAATGACATGTAATTAATCCCCAACCACTTTTATTCCTCTATCTTTTCTAGCATTAAATGGTGCAAATGACTCATTCAACTTGTATTTAAACACCAACCATCGATCTAAAAATATTAACGTTGCATGTTGAGATTCAAAATTGGCATTATTACACTCCAACGAGCTCATAAAATAATTGCCATTTTGGACTCATTGACATGTTGAAAAAAAAAGAAACCTTCCAATGCACCAACAAGTTTCATTTTCCATTGTTAATGTATCCACACTGGAAGCTCTACGTCAAACACACCAACACATTGGAACAAAATAAACCTTCCAATGCACTAGCAAGAAACCAACCCATCTTATTGCGTCGTCTATGTGGGATATTATTTTCACAGGCCATGTTAAACTTTTTGGTGCACTATAACAAAGGTAACCTTCCAACGCTCCAATGAGTGGCTGGCCCATCATCAAAACTAAGCTTTTAAAATTCATTTTCCAACGTGCTAGAACAAAAACTTCATTCCAACACACTGATGAGCTCATGGTATATGCCAACTCAACACACCACACAAGTACAATACATCAGTGCCAACACATTGAGATAAATTTTTTATCCCAACATGCCAACAAGATGATGTACATAGCACTTAAAAGCCACTTAGCGCACATGCAAAATTAAAGGGTTAAGTTACATGCAAAGGGGACATCACTAGGGGTATAAAAAATAACAATATCAATGCATTAGGCAATAAAAAGGTAACACATGTCTCAATTATGGTGACTTTGAGAAGGAAATTGGTTATGTCAGACATTTTCCATGGAACTTAAAATCTACTTCACGTAAATGAAAAATTCAAGGTTAAGTTACATGCAAAGGGGACATAGTTGGGGATATAAATAATAATAATATTAACGCATTAGGAAATAAAAAGATAATGCATGTCTTGATTCTGATGACTTTGAGAATAAAATTGGATCTTGCAAACATTTTCCCTGTAACTTAATAGCCACTTCACACACATTCAAAATTCAAGGGTTAAGTTACATGCGAAGGGTAGATTTCTAGGGGTATAAAACATAACAATATTAATGCATTAGGCAATAAAAAGGTAACACTTGTCTTCATTATGGTTACTTTGAGAAGGAAATTGGTTCCATTAGATATTTTTCCCATAATTGAACCTACATCATTGATATCATATATCATATGATGATGTAAATTATAGGAGTACAATGAATATTGAGAGGGGAGGGGTGAATCAATGTTCCTACACAATTTTTATTTTAAAACTCTTTAGATTTGATTATACAATGCAAACTCATAAAATAATAAATTGTAAAGCATAATAACATACACAATAATTTGACACAAAAAATTATCCTGAGTGGAAACCCTCTAGGGAATAAAACCACTCAAAATGCCTCACTGGCTTATTTTAAAACCTACTTTTACAAGTACCTCACTGGCTGGATTGTCTCACTGACATTATGCCTCACTGGCTAATTTACTTTTCAAATTATTTTACAAAAACAACACAGAGTACTAGCTCTAATTTTCTCAATCTCACGAGTGTATTTCTTAAACAAGGAATACATACACTATATCATTATATAGAACTTTATTTTTTATAAACAATAATATACTTTATGTACTCTCTATTCAACTCTGCATATTTAGACTAGTAAGAAAAATTCTAACTCTACAAATATATTTATATAAAATCCCTCTGCCTGTGTATACACTTTCCTCTGAATTGTACACTCAAAATGTCTCAATATGATGCTTATATAATGTTCCTTATTTAGGAAATAGAAAACTTCCATGAAATTGATAACTGAAATCTAACTATGAAAAGTGATTTCTTTTTCAAAAATAATATATGCTTTAACTGTCAAAAACTTGGATAATGATCACATGGTGATATGATTGAACTAAATACAAAACTAGTTTAGATAAAAACTAATCAAATAATTCTTAATGGAGAAATCCTGAATTTCTTTTAGTTTTCTCCTTAACAAATGTAAAGTAATATCTCTCAATGACTTGAGAAGACTAACTATCATAAGAGAATCATTTGACACATTCTAAATAATGTAATCAAGAATCATATACTAAGCACTAAATATATACTCAACAATGTGAAACACAAGGACCAACTTAACAATAAACATACCTGAATGCAACTAGGGTTTAACAAAAGGATTGTTCAAATCACTATGACAAAACCCAACTTGGCTAAACAAAACCTACAAAAAGAAAAGCTTGTATATAATCATTTACAAAGGATCACAAAGCATCTTTACTTGAACCATGCTTTACAAATCAAACTTCACAATGATGGTAAAGTAAAATAGAGTAGGGTTTATGACTATGAAGGACAAAATCAAGACAAGCCACTGGTCAAACATTATAAAAAACCTAATTAATATTAATTCAAAGATACGAGTGTTATTGAAAGAATAAACAACTATTACAAAATAACCAATCCAATCTTAACAAATTATTTACAAATGCAAACAAAACTAACTTACAGGTTAAACAAGAACAAAATGCTAAAGGAAATACCAAAGAGGAATGAAGAATCCTAAAAGAGTAATTTGTTATATGTGTTATTGTTGGGAAGATAATTTTTAGATATGTGAAAGGAACAAAAGACTTTAGACTATGGTACCCAAAAAAATCAGATTTCACTTTAATGGCTTATACCAATATAGATTAATATGGATGTGTGGATTATAGAAAAAGTACAAGTTGAGGTTCATTTTTATTTGGACCTCAATTAGTTGCTTGGTCGAGTAAGAAATATGATGCAATACCCTTATCTACTGTTGAAGCTAAATATATTGATGATGTCTTATATTGTGTACATAGATACTGTGGATGAAATTTTCATTGAAAGATATTGGAATAATGGTTGATGAGCCCATTTCTATCTTATGTGACAATACCAATGCAATAAATATTTCAAAGAATTTGGTACTTCATTAAAAAAAAAACATTTTAATTTGGTAAAATAAAATATTTTGGAGAATGAGGTAAAGCTTGAGTATGTACCTAGAAAAAAGGAGATTGATGATATCTTTACCAAAAAAACTCTTTAAGGATAATTTTGTGTATCTCCAAGAGAAAATAGGGGCCCTTCTTCATCAGAGCTAGATGCATATGGAAGTGGATTAGTCTAATGAACTTTGAGCATACATTTGAATTTGGACTAATGATCATGACTAACTCTTAAGGGGAGCTACATATAGTTGTGAGCTAATATGTATATCTTAGGGGGAGATGAGTAGAATGAGTAAGTAATTTGTGTATCTAGATTTTCCATTGATGTCAAAGGGGGAGAGTGAATGCCATCAGAGGGAGATAGTTTGGTTTAGAGAGTGAGTGATAAGAATTTTATTTGCGTTGTTGTTGTTAATGTGTTGTCATTAATGACAAAGGGGGAGATTGTTGTAAAATTGAGAATAATGAGTTGTTTCTTGAGTAAGTTTGGATGAATGATGAATTATTGTGGCTTTCATTGATGTTAACATGATGTTGATATCATTGGTAACTATTTTTTGTGCAGTCGTGTTGATAATATTGCTTCACATATTCTTCATGTTGCAAATCTATTGGTGAGGTTTTAATTTGTTGTTGAATAGTGTTTGAAGATAGGAATATTAAAGTTCTCGTACTTCAAATCACACTCTAGTGGAATTGGAGTTCATTTGAGTATGAATGTGTTTGATGGTGTGTTCTACATGAAATGAATCTATTTATCCACATGATAGTTTAAGATGTGGTTTTGGAACTAAGATTTTAATGTCCTTAGCTTCATTATATTAAATTGGCATGATATTTTGAGTTTTGGTGACATGGATTCAAAGTTCAATGGTGTTCTTACTCTAGGTTTGGCTGACCTTGGGTGTTTACACTTTATTTTTCTTGGTGAATGCAAGATGGAATGTAACATGTATGATTTTTGGTCCTAGTTAAGGTGTGTTGTGGTCCACTTCTCTTTACTTTCCACCATGAGAATGTTTAGTTCAAACCTAATTTAAAATGTGCTCGATTAAGATTATTATCCAACAATGGGAGATTTTGTAAATGTAAGGATGATATAAATAAAAAATGAATCATTGAGGAAAAGGTGTGGAATGTGTATATAATTGTGTGAGTTTTGTACAAGTGTGTGCATATGTGATGGGGTGTATGAAAGAGAATTTGTCTCCTTGCATGTATGAAGTAGTGCAAAGTGTGTTGTAAAGAAGCATGAACTTTAATGTGTTAGCTACCAAAATCAACAACTTATATGGTTTTATAAACAACAACTTATCAATCCCTTGACACGTTACACACAAAAACTTCCAAAGCAACAATACATAACTCATCCATAATAGTCATCTTTCCATATGCAACAGATACTTCACACCACTTGTCAAAAGTGTGCTCCACCATAAATAATTGTCAAATAATCATTCTCCATAACTCTTCCACCAAACTAGTAGTTGTCATAGTCACAATAGAAATTTGTTATAGTTCAAGTATATAAACTTATGAAACTAGTCCCCTAATTTTAGGACTTACAAAGTGGGTGCAATAAAATTAAAAAATAATAAAGTAAACATATTTGGAATCTAAGGTTGACACACCTTAATCCCAACAATTAACATCCCACTATTGGTGATCTCATAGATTTATACTTATCCTAGAATTTACATACACAAAAAATATCATGAAATATGAATCTTGTATTATTGAGGTGTGTGTTGCATTTATCCTAGCTGGCATTTTTGTCCCACTTTTATGTGCATGTGAAACATATGAATTATGAATTCCAAGTAGAATGTACACTAATAAATTTATAAAAAAAATCCAAGATAAGGATAAGAATGATGTCTTCCAATTTCTTTTGGAGAAACATGTGAAAACTTGCACACAAAACTCATTAGTGTAACTTGTGAAATTTTGTTAGTATTTTCAAAAATTATATCATAATGATTTTATATTTTTAAAGCATCAAATCAGAATTTTGAAAAATATTGATAAGAGTGTGAATGAAATCATGATACATGTGATGATTATGGAGTTTGAATAGGTGTGGACCTAATGATGCATGTAGGTATGAATCCATGCAAAAACTAAGTTTGAAATGTAGACTCAATGTATGTTAAAATTATTGAGTTGGAACTATCAAGGACCCCATGAAAGATACAAGTACACAAATTTGCATAACTAAGATAGAATGGAAACACACTATTTGCAACAATCTCAAATTTAGAACTAGTGCAGCTCCCATGAAGGATGTAAGCATTGCAAATCCATGTAAAAATAAGATAAAATAGAATCATGATTTGAGTGACAATCATGGAGATGGATGTATTATGGCCCTAATAAATGATACAAGCATGAACTTCCAATCAAGAATATGGAACTAATATGAACTAAGGGCACAATAATGTGACAGTAATGAAAATATGTAAATTAAGACTAGAAAGGCGTATTTAATATTTTTTGATTAAAATAAGTGCATGCAACATTATGAATTTTATTTGAGAAGAGGGAAAGGGTGTCATTGTTGTATGTGATGACAAATTGACCCTATTGTGTAAGTTAAATGATGCAAGCATTAAGTCAAGTATTATAGGGTACATAATATAGCCCCTTTTGTAGGAATAAGTCACGCTAAAGTATAAAATTGTCATGTGTCAAATGTTGTCATACATGGGCAATGTGATAAGGGTTGCATAACGATATGTCTAAAGTAACAACATAACATTTTTTGCATGCTACAATATGAGATATCTATATAACCTGTAGTGTAAAGTGTGATAATGTAAAAATAACATTAAAAATGTGTAATCAATACATAACATCATGATAAAGTATATTAAAAGCATGTGCCCCTTGCTTTTCCCTATATGAGGGTAATCATGGGTGAAAATAGAATGGTCCCATATCAAATATAATCATGCAAGTACAATACTATATAAATATGTAAATGATATCTCCATGTAAAGGCCAAGAAAATCATGCACAAAGATAGGAAGATCAATGGATGAACACAATAACCATGCATCAATAAAAAAGTCCAATCATAAACCAAAAAGTGAATGAAACTATCTTTTTAGTCAATATGAATGATAGTGTGACAAGGACACTTGCATTACTTTTCATTATGATAAATATAAAATAAAATAGAATAAAAATAAGTCATGAAACATGGGGAATGCTCATGACCACATGTTTCAATAGGTATTTGAGAACTAGCTTTGTACCATCCATATAGTTGTAATAGACATTTAGAAACTAAAGCTCAAAGAATTTAAAATAAAATTTAATAAATGATTGATTGGTATGAACTTGGTAGTAAATGTTTTTGTTTACTTTGGTAGGTCTTTTAGTTTCTTGATAGATGGGTCTATTGTGAAGCTAGCAAGTTATTCAAAATAAATTCATTACAAGACTATGTTTGCATTCCGTAGTAAGCATAATAATCAATAAGTATAATTAATACAAACATAACGAAGACATACATAACCATGAATGAATAAGCATTCAATAACATAATTAACTTACAAAGGCTCATGATAAGTAGTTTTTATATTTTTTTAGTGAGATTGAGTGGTGTTGAGGAAGATGTAATCAATTGATCATCAAGGGCTTGGATATTATCCTTGAAAAATTAAAATTAAAATGGAAATAGATCACAACAAAGTTCTTTTCATCAATTTTTGTGCTACCTACTTATTCATGTTGGAAAATACAATATGATTATGGGATAGCATTTTATTCATGTACATTGAGTTCCTTAAAAGTTGATACAACATGATAATGTATATAATTATCCATAAAAAAACATTATGGGTATATTAAAATGTTATATCATTTGAAAGAATAGATGGATCTTGAACACCCTTTAGTTAATGATCACTAGAGGTTAAAATATTAGAATTCGTATGTAAGTACACCATAAGGAAAGGAGTAAAGTACCCAAAAGGAACACATGTGCAAGAATAATGAATGCCATATAATAAGTACAAGACATACAAGATTTGTAAAGTCTCATTAGTTAAGGTGTCCATAAGTGCATTCATTAGAAATGTACCATCATGCATGTGCTTATAATATAAAAAACCTATTAGCATCTAATATCTATCTTTATTTCCACTAAATCCATAAACCATTAAGTCTTTAAAAATATTTGCATTAGAAAGAACATTACTAGTTCATCACAAGATGTTGAACCATTAATAACACCACAGTCACTTGAGAAATGACACCTTAATTAATAGCAACATTGAAGGAGAAGACACATAAATCCCATCACTATGCACATAGATCTTACCATCCATCATTAAATATATAATGAAAAGAATGAAAAATGATAGAGTATTAAGGATGAACATCCTTAGAAGATGTGGCATTAACAATCACAAGAATGTCCATTATTTGTTATAAGGAATGATGATTATAGCATGAATGATGCAGAATAACAAATAAACACATCCTAAATAGTTTAAAAAATGATGCACAAAGTATCATCTAAACAATGAGATAAGAAGAGCGACATTGATTAGCACACTATACCATTACAAAATAGGTAAATGTGTATGTATGGTAAATTATACATAAAACTAGCACCATATGCATGCATGCATAATGAACCTATAATAAATCATGTACATGCAAACAACATACGTAAAATTTAAATCCAAGTTAGGGTATTATATAATATGTACATCATAAGTAGCACACACCTAACATGGGGATGGGGAAGCAGAGAAATAAAAAATGGTAACATCATAAACTTGTAATCATTGCTAACTAAATCATTAGATGTATCATCATGATGGATCATTCATGAAGAAAGAAAATCATCATTAGAAACTTTCGTACACCCATTATGACTGAAGATATAGGCGAAAACATGAATGATATAGTGTAAGTTTATTATACAAATATATAATATGGTAGATCTAAGAAATATATATCCAGAAACTCGAATTTGGAATAAAGTAATATCTTATGACAAAACATTAAGTGGGTTTGAAATGATAGGGTTGGCCAAAGTATAGAGAAATAAATCACACACTGTACACTTATTTAAGTCTAGTAAACTAATATGAAATCTAGTAATTATACAATTTTAAGGTTGAAAAGTGCATCCTTAGCACATTTTATTAAATTTGGATTTGGACTTATCTTCTATTCTAAATATAATTGTAGACACCCCGAAATCCACTACTGGTTTTTGTCCTAGTAATTTCTTATAAATTATTTAATTAACTATTTAATTACTTATTTCCATAATTAACTATTCTAACACAATCCATAATTAATTTAATAAATTATTGTTTAATTAATTACCCTTCCCAATTGATTATCCCTATTCCTATTCCTCTCGAGAGAATAATTAATTAAAACCACTTAATTAATAACCTTAGCTCTTGACATATTCTTTATTATGCTAACTTGGAGGCATGTTAACCCTCCACATTAACCAACTCCATGCTACCACATGTGTGAGCATGCTCACTCATCCCACTCTTTTCTCACATGAGAAAGCATGCTAACTTGGAGGCATGCTAGCCATCCACCTCACTTTTGACCTTGATTCATCTCCACCTCTTTGCTCACAAATGTGTGAGCATGCCAACTTTGTCCACTTCTTGCTCACACATGTGTGCGCATTCTAACTTGGAGTATGTTAATCCTCCACCTCATCCCTTGACCTTAAGTCATGTCCATCTCCTTTCTCACACATGTGTGAGCATGCCAACCTAGCTTACTTTTTCTCACATATGTGTGAGCATGCTAGCCCTCCACATCAACCCACTCCATGCTCTCACATGTGTGAGCATACTAAGTCATCCCACTCTTAGCTCACACATGTGTGAGCATACTAAATCATCCCACTCTTAGCTCACACATGTGTGAGCATGCTTAATTGGAGACATGCTAGTCCTCTACTCACCCCTTGACCTTCATTCATCTCCATATCTTTGCTCACATACATGAGCATACCAACTTGGAGGCATGCTGGCCATCCACATCAACCTACTCTATGCTCCCACACCTATGAGTATGCTAACTCATACCACTCTATGCTCCCACATATGCGAGCAAGCTAACTTAGAGGTGTGTTAATCCTCCAACTCACTCCTTAACCTTGATTCATCTCCACCTCTTGCTCACACACGTGAGCATGCTAACTTGACTCACTTCTCACACACATATAAACATGCTAACTTAAAGACATGCTAATCCTCTACCTCATCTCTTTGCTCTCACACATATAACCACATCTCCCACACAAACCACCTCGTGTCAACATACTTAACCTCTCCCCCAAGACACTCTTTGTCCCTTTTCTTACCAAATCACTTTATCCCTTGATCTTTGATATTCTCGAAGACCAGTCCATAAAGAATCATATCCAAATATTCAAGAGAGAAAGGACCCTAAAGGATATGGGCAGTCTAGGAGAAAGTGATACGCTAAGCACAAAACAAAGGTAAAAAGAAAAGTGAAGATAAAACAAGGAATAAAAGGACAAAGAGTCTCTTAATCTTTACATAAAGATTACCCTTAAGTTGTTTTGGGCAATATTGTTAATAATTGATGTACGGATATATACTTTAACAAATAATGAACCTCAATCAATTGAGTAGTAGTTAAAAGCTTATATACGACCCCACCCAAAAAATCTCCGAAGTCTCCCGTGTCGGTGGGGATTGGGAAATAGCTCGAATCCACCGCCTTTTTCTACGACGTGGAAAACGCCGTTCAGAATTGGATCCAAATAATAAAGAAATGATTATTTCAAAAGAAAAAATGTGAATTGACAGACATTGCCGTGGAAATCAAGACGGGAATGGGCCCACCTACCGCAGATTTCACGTTGGCGCGTTGAAATATCACGATCTTTTTGTTCTTCTCCACTAGCGAAATTCCCCGTCAATTGACTGGTAATAACTCCGTTAATTTTGTTTTGTTTTATTTGCACATGGTTTGAGTGTCTTTTGCGGCGACACGCTAACATAGTTTTCAGTTCTTCATTTGATGTTAACTGAAAAATGGAAAGTGGAATGTATAGTCAACCCCAAACATTCAACGTAGATCGTGGATTTTGAACTTGCTATCTAACTTCAAAGTTAGCACTAAATGTTCCCATTGCCATGTTCTTTTAGATATTTTTTAGATTAAATAAATATAAATGAGAAATAAGTGTCGTGTAGTTTGTATTGTTTATCTAGTTCTATTTATTTGATCATATTTTATTATCTAGTATACGGATGCAATAGAAAAATATTTGTAAATTATTCACAACATAAAACTATCTCAAATTCTTGCTTGTAGAGCTTACAACCAATGTTCATAATTTTTATAGTGGCGATGGAACGGGCGGGGTTGCAGTGGCGATGGAATGGGTGAGAGAATTTTTTGGATTCAACCCTTTGCAAACAGGGTTTCAGGGAGAATCAGAGGATTCCGGTAGATTATTGGCAGAATTTTTTTTTGAAAGAAACAATAGACATCATGAGAGGTGGGGATTCTGTGGCTTTAATAGACAACAAGGGCCCATCAGAAGAAGACTTGACTAGCGTCTGCAACTGATCTTTGATATATGTGAGGGTTTGCCAACACATTCAGATTTAGTCGAAGATGACTTTCTTCCTACACCAAAAGAGGCTGTAGATCTGCAAGACAATGAAATGGGAAATCTCCCTTCTTATATTTCATGGCCTAACAAACTTCACTCACAAAACCCTAGATTTTTATCTGAACCAAATAATATCCCTCTTCGTAACAAGCGTATCCTACTGCCTAAAATCAATGAAGGAGCGATCTCCAAGATGAAAAGATTTGTTCAGATTTGGAGAAGAAAGGAGCAGAAACCACAGTCAGAGGCATCCCGAGATCGGACAGAGGAAAAGAAGCAAACCACTAATAATGACCAAGAGAACATCGACCCAAAGAGTACACAGGGCGACACAAGAGCTCGTGATAAGCTTATCTGATCACACTCTACATTCACAAATTGCATACCTTCGACAAACTGCTCTTGTTAGTAACTTTTGGGTTTCTCCACACATATCTGATCTTTCCTCTTGGGCAAAACAAGAATGGAAGGGTTTAAATGACATTTTTATAATGATAATGGGGCCCATTATTTCATTGCTTTATTCCATTCAAAAGAAGATAGAGATTCAATCCATAAATTTAAAGGGTGGTTTTGTAAAGGCTATGGCTTATTCACTATCCCTTGAATGTCTAACTTTAAGCCAGATCCACTCATTGTTGCTTTTATGCCCTTTTGGATAACTTTTCTGGCCCTCCCTTTGGAGTATTGAGACCCATAAATAATAGAGATTTTTGTTGATAAATTGGGTATCTTTGTTAAACATGATCTCATTCCATATGAACATACCCACATTTCGGTCAGAGTCTGTCTTCTCTTTAATCTGAAAAATTCATTCCCAAAAAGTTTGAAAATCAAATCAAAGTTTGGTGAATGGAATCAAGAAATCATCATGCAAGATGCACAATCTATTGATAAGCTTGTCAATGTTTTGGGTCTTTTTTTTTCAATGTCAAGGATCTATGGTGCCCTCTATGGAAGTCTATAATGACCATAATATAGATCCCAAGCGATGCTCTTTTTACACTTCCTCTCAAAACACCTTGAACACAATTAGTCATCAACACTTCATTGGAAATGCAAGGTTGACATCCCTGAGTGACTCCTTGTCTATCTCACTTAGAGATCATAAAAGTCACATGAAGGATTACCATAAGTCTATTGAATTTGTAGCAACAATTACTCAGTTGGTCAATCAATACACTGATTATTAGCTTCAAATATCTCTAAAGAACAATCACTTCAATCTCTACCTCACTCCTAAGAAGATTAAACAATCTAGAGTACTCCAAATTGAATATCCAATGACTTCAGACAACCTCCTACCTCCTTCTGCATTGCAAGAAAATTCTTTTGAAACTGTCTCTTTGCAAGGTCATTCCTCCTCTAACCACACAAATGATATAGTTCAAGAACTAATCTTTCAAGAGGAGCCATTAGATATTATTGAAAACATTATTGGTGATCAAATGTTTTCATTCAAGCAATCTATTTACAAGGCGATAAACTAAAAAGGTCCCCAGATTCATACTAAAACTGCTCTTAATATTGAATTAATGACACATGATCTCTTGATTTCAATACCTGCAAATTTATTTGTTGAAATAACAAAGGAAGAATTGGAAGACTATCAAGATCCAAATAAGGAAGATTATAAGGATCTTTCATCTGTCAATACCTCTCTACCACAAATCTCAGATATAGAAGTTTCTTTGTATCATCCTCAACTTCAAGGGAAGCCTAAACACAATGATAAGAATAAGCTATCAGAGGAGACCACAGGTTTATCTCAAAGTAACATTCTAAATCTCCAGGAAATGTATTCAGGGAATAATGATGTTTCAGATTTTGATTTCTCTCAGACTCTGTCTATCTTGTAGTCTCCTTCTTCACAAAAGCCAGTTGTTAAAACTTCCAAAACAAGAGGTAGAAAACCAAAAATCTGTAACACAAAAGATAAAATTGTAGCAGGTATTCAGTCAACTCTTAATGAAAAATCTGCAATATCTAAAAGGCCAAGGAGAACGTGTTGTTCTACTCAAGTGCAATGAAGTTAATATCATGGAATGTCAAAGGCATATAAATGCCTCTGACAAAAGAAATAAAATCAAGCAACAACTTGATTGTTTACAAGTGGACATCATTTTACTTCAAGAAACTAAAACTTCTCATGAAATCTTTAAAAAACTTTTTAGAATTGGCCAAAATGGAAATTTGAACATGTACCTTCTATGGGAGCATCTGGAGGACTTGTTACTCCGTGGAACCCACAAACAACCAAAGCTCACATGGTTAATCAAGGATATAATTGACAAGTGCTAAAAGTGTAGAATTTTGACCTCCATTTTAATTTGATGAACATTTATGGAGAAATGACTACTTATAATTATGATAAATTATGGGCTACACTTACAAATATTATCCAACAGGATGTAGACCGAAACTTTATAGTAGGGGGTGATTTCAATGCAATAACATCAATTGTAGAAAATAACTTGGGGGTATTTTCCCTCCTATTAAAACTATTGAGGATTTACACTCATTCATAACTAATAATGCCCTATTGGATATTGTTTCCCAAAATGGTTTATATACATGGACAAGCAAAAGCATAGACCTTTTACAGATTGCAGAAAGGTTGGATAGGTTTCTCATTTCTCAGTGGTGGAAGATACAAGGATTTTCTTTGCACTCTGAAATTTTCACTTTATTTGGTTCTGATCACTTTCCCATCTCACTTACCATCATTAAGGCTAATTCAAACCTTTAGTATAATCCCTCTTTCAAGTTTGAATGTATGTGGTTTTCACATCCTCATTTTCTCCCACTCTTGAGGTAGTGGTGAGTAAGTTTATGTTTTACTAAAGGCACCAAAATGTTTTAGTTTTATAAAAAAATGTAGCATGTTAAAGAAAAAATTAAAATTTGGAATAAAGAGGTATTTTAAAATATTTTCTGTGAGAAGGTAGAAGTTGAGGAAGAACTAAATTAAATCTCACAAATCATTATCTCCTACCGCTTAGATCAGGACACCTTTTTAAAATAGAAACAACTTCTGATTTACTGGGAAGAGCTTTACAAGAGAGAAGAAATTTATTGGAGCCAAAAATCCTAAGAATTGTGGTTAAAAGATGGAGAAAAAAACACAAAATTCTTCCATCATTCAGAAAAATTAAAAAGGGCAGCTACAACAATGATGTCTATTACTAATTTTATATCAGGTAATAAAATCTCAAATGCACAAGAAATTCAAAATGAAGGAGTCTATGTCTTCAAAAACTTATTGCCCCCCCTATTTCCTCCAATATAAATGATTCACATGAGCATGAACTTCTAGAAGCTATCCCTCAGATTATATCCCCTCAAGACAACTTTTCTCTTATGAAACCGTTTACAATGGGAGAGATTCATAAAGTAGTATGTACACTTGTGACACAAGGCAGGGGTGGATGAGGGGCCAAAGGAACACCCTAATCCAACTCCACCTTGTAGAGATCACAAACAAAAGCAATAACACAACAAGTGAGAGAGATAATGCAAAACATATCCTTTTATTGATCAAATAGATTCATACATGCTAGGCTGTAAGGCCTTCCTGGTTAGGGCCAGATATTACAATTCAATTACAACAATCCTCCAACATGAGAGGATTCAGAGACTACCTTCAAACTTCTAATCTGATACCATTCATCTTCTAGCTCTAAGCTTCTATCACTGACTCCTAAACTACAACCAATGACTACATTATATACAAGAGGCTACTAAAACAAGTCAGCCTTTAGATCCACCATTAACAGAAGGGCTGCCGAGATCTAGGTCCACACGCTTCCCAATGGTCAACAAAAAACTAAAACAAACAACTCGGTAAGAAAGGATAACTGAGCGCCAGGGAATTAACCGACCAACTCGGTTAAAGAAGGAACTTGAGAAACTATCGAGCCAACTCAGTCAAAGAAGGAATCGAGTAACATAGAAAACTCAAAACTTGTTTTCGGTGACACAGGATTTCCAAGGACCTGAGATGCTCCTGCATCAGACACTTGGGGTTGTTTGAAATAATTTTTTGAATCATGCAACAGGTACAATCTGAGCTGAATCCAACTTAGATTATGAAATCCATGAACTGTCTTCAATCGGTCTGTTCTTCCACTTTACCAGATATTCCATATACTTGTTACAAGTAGCGGTTGTCATTGCACCAAAAGATCAACATGTTAATGCCTGATACAACCACTAGACTTATAGAAGACATAGGAGGTGATTAAGCCATGTCATGAATCCCAAGGGGAGTGTTAACCATTTTTCCAATAATCTCCCCCTCAGTGTTACCTGAGGGGATTTGAACTTGTGACCAAGCTCTGATACCACTTGTTACAAGTAGTGGTTTCCATTGCACCAAAGAATCGACCTGTTAATGCCCGATTCAACCACTAGACTTATAGAAGACACAGGAGGCTGTTAAACAATGTCACAAATCCCAAAGGGAGATGTTAGTGGTTAGTACAATAATCCCCCTTTGGCATTGATGTCAACATATGGGAAAATTCATCATCCCAAAGTTATATCAATCCAAAGTTTTGCAACCAAAACAATCTCCCCATACAGTAGGGATTTTCTCATAGCAACAACAGTAGAGAATGAATCAGGTTTAAAGATTAAGTGTCTAAGGTCAGATAGAGGTGGAGAGTTTACTACAGACTTATTCAATTCATACTATGAAGAGCATGGAATAAACAGACAGACATCTACTCCTAGGATTCCACAACAGAATGAGGATGAAAGCATTAGGGCTTATGTTCAAAGGGTTATAGAAGCTGTAGTTGGAATTAGAAACTGCGGAGGCACTTATGATGAAGATGAAGTTATTGTGAAGATCCTTAGATCCTTAACACCTGCTTACAAGTTCAAAGCTATGTCTATTCAAGAAACTATACCTCTGATTCTGAACTTTAACAGAGAGATGTTGATTACAAAGCTAACTACCTTTGAAGCTGCAGAATTAGGAGAGGCTGTACCTAAAGTTGAATCTACATTTCAGGCATCTGCACACAAGAAATTATCTGCACTTCCGAGCACTAGCAAGGAAGACCTAAAAGAAGAGCTTGTTGAGTATGCTAAGGAATGGGAACTGAATAGTGGTAATTTGGAATCACCACTATTTGTGTATGTGTGTGGGGAAAATGTAAGATTCACTCCTAAATCCAAATTCCCAAAGGAGAGATCCAATTTGATCAACTAAGAGGTTAATACACAATTGAATCAATCTATGAAGAATATGAAAGAGAGAGAAACCCTATACTTCCCTATAGTTAGATTAAGCTTGAAATCTGAAATAATTGAAATGCAAATACTAACCTTGAATTAGGGCAGATCTGGAAAATGCTGAATTCTGGGTTCTGTATGAACTTTCTAAAGATTCCATCACTTGTTCTAGACTGGAAATGTCGAGGTGGACAAAACCCATAAATCTTTTCTCCAAATTCACACAGGTCGACTTTGACCTTTTAAAAGGTCAAAGACCACATTATTTATTTGAAGTTCGATTCCGATTCTGTTTGCAGATCCTGAAAGATTGCTGAAAAGGGTATCCAAATTCACTCTCAGATCCAAGATTCTAGACCTATGCCTGCAAGAAAAATGGTTTTGTTGTTTTTTTGGGGGTATGCCTTGGTCAAACCCCGGTTTGGAATCAACCTTAATATTGAAATTGAAATAGAAGAATGATAGCAAGTAGTAGAAATGAATCTAACAATGAAGCTATGCAATTCAATAGATATGCTAATGTATTCGGAATTTAATCAAATATATTGATATGAAATCTTGAACATAACATGATCAAACCTCCATGATTGTATGCTTGAAATCCACCATGAGGAAACAATGATATGAATCTTGAAGATGAACCAAGGATCTTAAAGGAAGATCACACCACCATGGTGGCTAGATCTAGGGTTTGAATGATAGATCTTGAATGCTTGAGCCAAATCCCTTCAATAGCTTGAATACTTGAATCCTTGATATTCAATGGAGAACTTGGATGAAGAAGAAGACTTGAATACTTGATTGAATGTTTGCTTGATCACCTTGAGAACTTGAGAGCTTGATTGCCAAAACTTGATGTTGGAGTTATGTGAAAATGAGAGAGGAAGGCCTCCTTTTATAGTGATCTAGGGAAAACTCCTCTAGATGGGCCACCTTGGAGAATTAAATCCCAATTAGGTCCTCACCTTTATAAAATATACCTTGATTAAATACAATTAAAGGATTTACCGTTTCGAAACTCGAAACAACCGACCTAGAGGCAGAGAAATAACTTTCCTAAAAGCCAAACTGCTAACATTTGAAATTTGAAATCTTGGTGGGAAGAGGTCAAGGTCAAGGTCGACCCTAACCTAGTCAGGGTTGAGGTCAACTTTGACCTCAGACCCTAACTTTGTTAGGTTCTGCAATAGAGATCCTAAAGATGCTAGAAACTTAGAAATTGATGTTTGAATAGGATGCAGTGTCAGGAACAGATAGAAAATCCTCAAAATGATGTGATGATGGACTAGGAGGTCTCATTTCTGAATCCTACCCAGAAAATGGAGCCATGGAAGAGAGAAAATCAGGAAAGTCCTTAAGACCTTAACCCTAATTTCACCTAGAATGAAGAAATCAAGTGCAGAGAAGAAGTGGAAGACAAGGGAGAATAAAAAGATGCCAATCATGATCCTAAACCACTTACTCGGAGGGCTAAATGCTCTTAACATGGAAGTGCTTCCATTTTAAGATGATACATTAAGCCCCCACTTTAGCAAGAGTATGGATTCAATGCAAAGTCTTGGTAAAGGAGAAGAGAGAAAAGATCCCAGTGGATACAAAATGAGATAAAATAACACTTAGCTGAAGACACAAGTCCCCAAACCAAGGATTCTAACTCAACATACATACATGAGAGTATCAACAAAAAAAGGGTTAGTACCAAACAACCCAAATCAATTAGCATAAGAAACCTTGCTAAGAAATATTTCTCATACCAATATCATATTTGGAAAGCTATCATAAGAGCATAAATGATTACATAAGAAAGACAAGAGCAACACTATAGACAACATAGCTTCATGATCC
This sequence comes from Chamaecyparis obtusa, assembly GCA_027943335.1. Lineage (NCBI taxonomy): Eukaryota > Viridiplantae > Streptophyta > Pinopsida > Cupressales > Cupressaceae > Chamaecyparis > Chamaecyparis obtusa. Next base: position 1,447,846 of record BSBK01002287.1, on the reverse strand, counting down.
AGTCCTACTAGCATGAAAGTGAAAAGAGAAGAACATGTATGAAATAACAATGCATAGATTTGACTAAGATAGAAAATCCTACCAAGCCCTTGAGGCTAAAGTACTTCTATCAAACTCACAATCTGTATTTGTTACTAAATGCATGAAAAGAAGGAGAAAGTGATTACCTCACCCGGTAAGATGCCAACCTTACCATGAATCACCTTGGAGGGAGAGCCCAACAGGTTCACCCATAAATTGTGCTTGCAATTGTAATGTGTCTTCTGATGGCTTCTGGAATATCCATAGATCCACCTTCTTGTATCACTATGAATATGAAATTCATGTCTTCTCAGGATTTAGCAACTTATGTGTGTTACCTTCGGAAGATTTAGCAACTTATGTGTGTTACCTTCCAAGATTTAGCATATTGGAATTTGGAAATGCATGTCCCTTCAGGATTTAGCAACTTATGTACGTTACCCTCAGAGGATTTAGCATATTGAAAAATTTGAAAAATGCATGTTTCCTCAGGATTTAGCAACTTATGTGCATTACCTTCGGAAGATTTAGCATATAAAAATAAAAAATTATAGTACAAGGGAGACCCTGCATATGCCCCCCTCCTTAATATGGCAAAAACCATTCTATTTTGTCATGTTTAAGGAAAGAAAGAACAAGGATAAAGCCTTCTTTAGCATCAAGATAATATCCATAGACAACACCCAGTCCAAGCCAAGGTCATAGCTCCTATGAGGCTATGGAAGGGACGAATGTAAAAGATATCATGCAAGAAGTGAAAAAAAAAGTAACCCTTAATGAGGGATAGCACACTATTCAGTTTCCAAGGTGAGAGATGTATCAACCATGGAAACCCAATGTCAAACAACAAAGAAGGTTTGCATAAAGGACATAGGTCTACAAATGCAAACCATAATTTTCATGTATGATTGGATATCACATAATAGATAGATACTGCTTAACCAAGGAAAGAGGTGAACGCCTAGAAAAGAAGAGAATACTGGATGAAATAACAATGCATAGATTTGAATAAGATAGAAAAGCATACCAAGCCTCCAAGGCTAAAGTACTTCTACCAAACTCACAACCTATATTTGTGAATCCATGTGTGAATGTTTGAAGATAGAAAAGAAAGATAAGGCATCTTTGCCCCCCAAGTGTAGGAACAAAGATGGAAGAGGATACCTACTTCATAAAGCAAGGAGATATCATGCTTACAACAATGTATAGTATATCCTTAGTGAGAGATATTGACCCCTACATCCAAGAGTATAAATAATCATGAAAAGGATATGTCACTTATGGAAAAGGACCCTCAAATGAAAAAGATCTTATCACCAAGACCTCCACCAAAGAAGAGTGCATTTAGATAAGATATCATCTTTCAAAAGATGGGAACAAAGATTCAATCATCAAACCCCCTATGAAGAAGAGCAAGAGGAATCTTAGGAATGAAGGAAAACAATTTTAACACCAAGAAAGAATAAAATTTTATATTAAACATAATTTGCAACATAGAGAAGAAGTGACGATCGAGGACAACAACTTCTCACTATGATGAAATAATATTGTAACATAAGCAAATACTACTAAGCTAAGGAAAGAAGTTCTCGTAGAAAAATAGAAAGAAGGAAGAACCTTTCCCCCCCAAGGGATGAGAGACAATGGATATTTTTACAAAACACATGTCCTAGAAAAGATTTCCTAAGAAGAAAATATAATTCCTAGGAATGGATAAAAACATCATTGAAGACTATGGAAGAAGGAAACATAAAGAATACCAATTAAATCTTAATAAAAAGACCTAATGGATCCTAAAAGACTGGATAAAATGATGCCTCTTGCCCCCCAGTCATGAGACAAGAGGATAGGAACATTTACTCCAGCTCTAATGGAGGGGAATGCCCTATATCAAAATTATGAAGAAGTTGTAAGACGACGCGAGAAAAAGGTATAATACCACACACAGCCCTATCCCTAACATATAATTTGAAGTTATTACAATCAACAAGAAAATGACTATTATGATAGTGGAAAGGACATTTAAATTTATACAAAGCATCAATAGGTATAGGTCTAAATCTTTCCTTCTTAGAATTCATTAGCTCCACATATACTGTTTTAGCATTTTCTTGACGAGTGTTAGGATTATCCATTAGAGATGTAGAGAGATGAGTGTTAAGGGGAGGACGAAGATCCACACCTCTTAACTTGACTTGAGATTTAGAAGTTCCAACACCACACATATCCGGTTTAGGAGGTATATTAATGGGAAATTTAATACCATGTTCATTAACTCCTAACCCTAAACCTTTATAGCCTTGTTTATTCACCATATTATATCTAGTAGTGTACATATCATGCAAAGCTTCTACAGGAGGTGATTGTTTATCATGTTCATGAGTAAAGGTCATATAAGGTGGGATAATAGGTTTGGAAGAAGTTTCTTTACCCTTTCCTTTAAGATCATCATGATTAGGAGGAGAAGGTAAATCAAAGAAATCTTGCACATCCGCATCCTGCACTATAGCTTGAATCCCATCATAAGTACGGGAAGAGCGAGGATTAACAGATGGAGAATTAGGTATCAGAATAGGAAAATTAGGATGAAGAGTAGGATGAAGATTAGGAAGATTAGGAGATGGTGTATCATCTACCAAATTCTTCACATAATCCAAAAGATGAATAAGGCTACCACATAAATCCCTAAGAAAAGTTGTAAATGTAGATAGAGTAGTATCAGTCAACTTCACAAAAGCATAAGCAAGAGCAAAGTGAAGGGTTATCAATGTTATGAAATGAATAATACCCTCATAAACATCATATGCATTATAAATAGATGCTAGAAGAAGAGTAATAACAAACATGATTATGCACCAAAATATCTTAATAATCTTCATGATAAATAAAAATGCAAGAAATATGTTTTTGTATTTTATTCAATATATAGATTTTTTTGAGTTTTAGAAGTATAGATGCAAGAGAAAAATGTAAATCTAACACCAAAAAGAAAGAGAGTAAGCTAGTCGGGTTCACCAAAATGAATAGTGGTAATTTGGAATCACCACTATTTGTGTATGTGTGTGGGGAAAATGTAAGATTCACTCCTAAATCCAAATTCTCAAAGGAGAGATCCAATTTGATCAACCAAGAGGTTAATACACAATTGAATCAATCTATGAAGAATATGAAAGAGAGAGAAACCCTATACTTCCCTATAGTTAGATTAAGCTTGAAATCTGAAATAATTGAAATGCAAATACTAACCTTGAATTAGGGCAGATCTAGAAAATGCTGAATTCTGGCTTCTGTATGAACTTTCTAAAGATTCTATCACTTGCTCTAGACTAGAAATGTCGAGGTGGACAAAACCCAGAAATCTTTTCTCAAAATTCACACAGTTTGACTTTGACCTTTTAAAAGGTCAAAGACCACATTATTTATTTGAAGTTTGATTCTGATTTTGTTTGCAGATCCTGAAAGATTTCTGAAAAGGGTATCCAAATTCACTCTTAGATCTGAGATTCCACACCTGTGCCTGCAAGAAAAATGGTTTTGTTATTTGTTTGGGGGGTTTGCCTTGGTCAAACCCCGGTTTGGAATCAACCTTAATATTGAAATTGAAATAGAAGAATGCTAGCAAGTAGTAGAAATGAATCTAACAATGAAGCTATGCAATTCAATAGATATGCTAATGTATTTGGAATGTAATCAAATATATTGATATGAAAGCTTGAACATAACATGATCAAACCTCCATGATTGTATGCTTGAAATCCACCATGAGGAAACAATGATATGGATCTTGAAGATGAACCAAGGATCTTGAAGGAAGATCACACCACCATGGTGGCTAGATCTAGGGTTTGAATGATAGATCTTGAATGCTTGAGCCAAATCCCTTCAATAGCTTGAATACTTGAATCCTTGATCTTCAATGGAGAACTTGGATGAAGAAGAAGACTTGAATACTTGAATGAATGCTTGCTTGATCACCTTGAGAACTTGAGAGCTTGATTGCCAAAACTTGATGCTGGAGTGATGTGAAAATGAGAGAGGAAGGCCTCCTTTTATAGTGATCTAGGGAAAACTCCTCTAGATGGGCCACCTTGGAGAATTAAATCCTGATTAGGTCCTCACCTTTAGAAAATATACCTTGATTAAATACAATTAAAGGATTTACTATTTCAGAACCCAAAACAATCGACTCGGAGGTGGAGAAATAACTTTCTCAAAAGCCAAACTGCCAACATTTGAAATTTGAAATCCTAGTGGGAAGAGGTCAAGGTCGAGGTTTACCCTGACCTAGTCAGGGTCGAGGTCAACTTTGACCTCAGACCCTAAGTTTGTCAAATTTTGCAACAGAGATCCCAGAGATGCTAGAAACTTAGAAATTGATGTCTGAATAGGAATCAATGTCAAGAATAAATAGAAAATCCTCAGAATGATGTGGTGATGGACTAGGAGGTCTCATTTCTAAATCCTACTGAGAAAATAGAGCCATGGAAGAGAGAAAATCAGGAAAGTCCTTAAGACCTTAACCCTAATTTTGCCTAGAATGAAGAAATCAAGTGTAGAGAAGAAGTGGAAGACAAGGGAGAATGCAAAGATGCCAATCATGACCCTAAACCACTTACTCGGAGGGCTAAACTCTCTTAACATGGAAGTGCTTCCATTTTAAGATGATACATGAACATATAATGGTAGAAGAAAGAAAGATGGATGAACTTGTTGCACTGATTGCTAGAAGAGAAAAAAGAGGTAAGGGAAATTTTGAAGGCAAGTTACCCTTGAAATGTTTTTCATGCAATAAAGTAGGTCATTCTTCATCTAGATTCCCTACAAGAGTTCCTAAGTACAAACCTAATTATGACAAGATTAAAAGGGACAAAGAATGTTATTATGCTAGTGAAGGCATCTCTGATGATGATGGTTTAGATTATGAAGAGATCGGATTTGTTTCTGTTAGAGATGAGCTAGTGCATGAGGAAAAAGCTTTAGTATCTCATGTTAACAAGAAAACTAAATGGATAATAGACAGTGGTTGTTCTCATCATATGACTGGTGATAAGAACAAGTTTTTTAAATTGGTAAAATATGATGGTGGTGTTGTAAGGTTTGGGGACAATCTTCCTAAATCTATCATAGGAGTAGGATTTATTACTCTAGAGGGAAAAACTAATACAAATAATGTACTACTTGTTGAAGGATTGAAACATAACTTTTTGAGTGTTGGATATTGCTAATTTATGGGAGGTGATTGAAACATTTAATATGTTTAATCACTACATTACTGAATGGGCACTCATACTGTTGTCATTTTTGTTTTGTCACTGATGTCAACATATGTTTATGTGAGGATATCAGACTGGTTATCATAGTGTACAGACACAATATGGATGTTTCAGATGCTACGAAGATAGATGAGAGTTTAGGAGGGTGTTGTGATCTTATATCCAAGATTGCATCATGTAATGTTTCATATTGGATGAGTTATAGATGTTTTGGTGAAGACTGGTCACTGACTATGATAGTGAGAAATGACAGAGTTGATCTTTATGTTTTGTGTATAGCTTTTAGGCGATATGGAATCAGTGCATGCAAACTTTAGAGATGAAAGATAGAGTATTGAAGAAAGTTCTATGAATTGCGCAAGGTACAAGAGGCAAAATGATGTCAGTTGTGGCATGTGTTCTGGAAGGTGATCTATTTGGAAGCTGACTACAAAGATGTAGTGTGTATGATGGATGGAGAACTTGAATTAAGGATGTCAATCCTTAATTGTTGTAATGTAATCATTGTATACTTGTTCTAGATACTGTGTGTATCTTAGCAAGGGTTTATGTAATTGTTTGTAATTAGGAAAGCCTTATGAGTTGACCTATTCATGAGAATTTTAATAAGGTATAAATGGAAGGTCTTTTCTTTGGAAAATATATGGATAAGAAGAAGATGATATAGAGAGGTTGTGAAAGCTATGAGCTTGTGTTTGCTATATGTAGAGCAGAGGTTTGTTGGTGGAATTCATTGGAACTGATGAAGAAAATACACTTGCTATCAAACAGTTTAAAATATTATGTATTTCTTCATCTACAATTGTGTTGTGAATAGTGAGTTTTGAAGGTGGACTTAACCTTCTTTGGGTAGTGAGCCCTCCCTTTTGTTCTTAACTCCTAATAGGGTCTATCCTCTAACAAGGACTATGTACTGTAATGTTTCAATAAGTTCCTAATAGGGCTATATCTTCTAACAAGGATAACTATACTCTTAGTACATCACTTGTGGGTGCTAATTCCCACCAGGGTTTTTACCTTTAACAAGGTTTCCCCGAGACCAAAATATTGTGTTATTGTGTTGGCATTCATTATGTCCATTGATTTGATATTGATGCTACTTAAAGTTTAAAGTTTAATAATCTGTCATACAACTGATTCACCCCCCCTCTCAATTGTATTGTGGACTGTTATTCCTAACAATTTCTATTAGAGCATTGTTGGAAAAATGGTCAGTGCTCCCCTCAGGATTCATGACATGGATTAACTACCTCCTGTGTCTTCTATAAGTCTAGTGGTTGTATTGGGCATTAAAATGTCAATCTTTTAGTGAAACAAAAACTGCTACTTGTAACAAGTGGTATCAAAGCAAGTGGTCCTTAGAGAGAAAGCTTAATAGCTTGAGGTGATTCTGGAAATGGCATACTATAGGAAGGATAGTTTGAAATTTGATCTTGAAAACTTTGACAGTTGGAAGAACAAACTGAGAACTCACCTATTTTGTTTGGGGATTGACTATTGGTTGATTACAAGAAATAAGGTGGCTATAAAGACCGAAGATGAATTGACAACAACTACTGAGGATGAAAAGAAGATATTTTTGCTTAACACAATTGCAAGAGAAGCACTGATCAGTGCACTCTCTGAAGGAGAGTTTATTGAAGTTGAAGACTTGGATTCAACATACCTAATTTGGGAAAGATTAGAAGCACTATACGAAGGAGATAAGTATACCAAACAATTAAAGTTATAAAAATGGAAGACAAAGATGGAGAAGATGCAAATGAATGAAGAAGGAACTGTTGTAAGAAACAAAGCTAGACTAGTATGTAAAGGATACTCATAGTAAGAAGGCATAGACTTTGAAGAAACATTTTCTCTTTTTGCTAGAATAGAGGCAGTAAGATTGTTCTTGGCTTATGCTGCACATAAGAACTTCAAGGTGTATCAGATGGATGTGAAAACTGCATTTCTAAATAGGGATCTTAAAGAAGTTTATATAGAACAACCTGATGGATTTCCCCTATGCAAGGATAGAGACATGGTGTGCAAGTTGAAGAAAGCTCTGTATGGACTAAAGCAAGCTCCTAGGGCTTGGTATGCAAGGCTAGACAAGTACCTAATTTGGCTTGGATTCAGAAAAGGTAATGCAAATAGTAAGAACTAGTGAAGATGGAATCCTGATAATAGAAGTCTTTGTGGATGATATTATCTTTGGAGGTAATGATGATCTATGTAAGAAATTTGCTAAGGAAATGGAAAGTGAATTTGAGATGTCCATGATAGGTGAAATGAAATTCTTTCTTGGATTGCAAATAACTCAGAATGAGAATGGTATCTTTATTTCTCAGATCAAGTATCTCAAAGAAATGTTGAAGAAGTTTGGAATGGATGACTGTAAACTAGTAGGCACACCTATGGTGACTGGTAATAAGCTAACAATTGATGATGAATCAAAGAGTATTTTTCAAACCTTATATAGATCAATGGTTGGAGGATTACAATATTTGACCCATACTAGACCAAATATTGCTAATGCTGTTGGAATTGTGGCTAGATATCAGGCATAACCCAAAGAAACACACCTAGCTACTATAAAAAGGATATTGAGATATTTGAAAGGAACCATAGACTATGGCTTATGGTATGAAAAAAATGACACCTTTGAACTTCATGGTTATACTGATTCTGATTGGGTAGGAAATATTGATGATAGAAAAAGTACTTGTGGTGGTGCATTTTTCCTTGGGAAAAGTTGGTTTCTTGGCTAAGTAAGAAACAAGATTGTATAGAACAATCTACTATTGAATCAGAGTATGTTGCCACTACCATAAATTGCACTCAGATTTTTTGGATGAAACAAATGCAAACAGACATTGGAATAACTTTTGATGAGCTTGTGGTTATCCATTGTGATAACACTAGTACAGTGAATATGTCAAAGAATTCGGTGATGCATTTTAAAACTAAACATATTTCTATCAAGTATCACTTCTTGAGAGACAAGGTGTCAGGAAAGGAAATAAAATTAGAATATATTAGTACAAAAGAGCAGATTGCAGACATATTCACAAATCCATTGCCGAAAGATACCTTTGAATACCTCAGAGGTATGTTGGGGGTTCAGGCCCCTCTTAGTTAGAATTAAATGATGCAGAGATGCATCAGTCCAGGGGTTTTCAGAGGCTTATCATAATCTGGACTGGATGCAGGGATCTACTCCTCAAGGGGAGTGATCATGGAAGAAAGATGTTAGAAAGAACTTGATGACTCATGGCACCCTTTGCCATTGTTGTCAAAGGGGGAGTGTTTCTATGAGAAAATCCCTACTATATGGGGAGATTGTATTGGTTGCAAAACTTTGGATTAATATAACTTTGGGATGATGAATTTTCCCATATGTTGACATCAATGCCAAAGGGGGGATTTTTGGACTAATCGCTAATGTCTCCCTTTGGGATTCATGACAAGGTTTAATAGCCTCCCATGTCTTCTATAAGTCTACTAGTTGTATCGGGCATTAACAGGTCGATTCTTTGGTGCAATAGAAACCACTACTTATAACAATACTGTCTTCCTCTCATGCTTCTACCAACTCTTTGTTCCAATATCTTCTCAACTTCTTCTGTCTGTTTCTTAGGATAATCATTCGGTATTGTCATCTCTTCATCTGATTCATGGTACTCATACAAATTTGCAATGTTGAATATAGGTGATATATCCATGTCATCAAGTAACTCAATCTCATAAGCATTTCCACTGTCAAATATCCTCAATATCCTACAAGGACCAAATTTCTTCATTTTCAGCTTCCCATATGTTCCAATAGGAAATCTGCCTTTGTTCAAGTGTACCATTACTTCATCTCCAATTGCAAAAGTCTTATGTCTTCTTGTTCTATCAGCTCTATCTTTGTATTTCTGATTATTTTTCTCCAATTTATGTTTCACTTCTTCATGCAATGTCTTCATGAACTTAACAAACTTTACTCCTCCAGCACTTCTCTTTTCTTCACCAGCAATATCCTTCAAATTTGATATACCTCCCTGTTGTATTCCATTAACAATCTCAGAAGGTGTTTTTCCAATACTCCTATTCACTGAATTATTATATGCAAACTCTGCTTGTGCCAACATAGAATCCCAATTACTCAGTGTATCTCCAACTAAACATCTCAAAAGATTACCCAAGCTTCTATTCACAACCCCTATTTATCCATCATTTTGTGGGTGAAATGTAGAACTATATCTCAACTCAATGCCCAACTTTCTCCTAAGAGTCTTCCAAAAGTATCCAAAAAACTTACTGTCTTGGTCAGAGATGATACTCCTCGGTAATCATGTAATCTAAAAATTTCCTTAAAGAAAAGATCTACTATATGCATTCCATCTGATGTCTTTCTATAGGGTATAAAATGTGTCATCTTAGAAAATCTATCCACAACAATAAATATAAAATCATTACCTCTCACTGTCTTCACTAAGCTAAGAATAAAATCCATACTGATATCAATCCAAGGTTTCTTAGGAACAAAAATCGGCATATACAATCTAGTATTCTGACTTACTCCCTTTGCAAATTGACAAATTCCACAACTTTTCACAAATTTCTGAACATCCTTATATAGCTGTAGACAAAAGTATTTCTCCTTAAGAAAATTCAATGTTTTGTCAATACCAAAATGTCCAGCCAAACCACTACTATGTTCCTACTTTATCAAATTAGTTCACATTGATCCTCTCATTATACACAACTGAATACCTTTAAATAACATACATTATTGAATGAAGTAGTCTTCCCATTTAGTACTCGGTTGATCTTGAATCGGTTCTCTGCACTTCCTCCATGACTTAGAAAAATCAGGATCAGTTTCATACAATACTTTCATATCATCAAAACCAAGAACTTCAATTCTCATCTCGGTCATCAAAGATCTTCTTCTACTCAATGCATCAGCAACTCAGTTAGTGACTCCACTCTTATGTTTTATCACAAATGTATAACTCTGGAAATATTCAACCCATATCATGTCTTTAATTCAACTTATTCTAACTACCCAAATACTGTAAAGCCTTATGATCAGTATACAACACAAATTCACTCGGTATCAAATAATGTCTCCATTTCTTTAAGGATTGAACAATAGCATATAATTCTTGATCATACATAGAATATTTCCTTTTTGCATCATTCAAGTTCTCACTAAAGAAAGCAATAGGTTTACCTTCTTGACTCAACACAGCTCCTATTGCACTACCACTTGCATCACATTCAACTTGAAATACCTTATTGAAATTAGGCAATGCTAACACATGCAATTCAACAACCTTCTTCTTCAGAGTCTCAAAACTTTTATCAGCTCCATGTGTCCACTTGAATTCTCTTTTATCTCCTCTCATAGTCTTAGTCATAGCATTACAAATTGAACTAAAATTCTTAATGAGCTTTCGGTAAAAAATTGCTAAACCATGAAATGATCTTACCTCACTAGCATTCTTAGGTGTAGGCCAATTCAAAATAGCTTCAACCTTTTCAGGATCCATTTTCAATTTATCATCTAAAATCACAAATCCCAAATACACAATCTCCTCTTTCATGAAAGAACACTTTTTTTAGGTTAATCAACAACTTTTCTTCTTTCAATCTCTACAATACTTGTTTACATGCAACAAATGCTCTTCTTTGGTCTTACTGAATATCATAATATCATCTAGGTATACAATCACAAATTCACCCAAAAATTTATTCAAAATTTCATTCATCAATCTCATAAAAGTACTCAGTGCATTAGTTAAACCAAAAGGCATAACCAACCACTCATACAAACCTTCTCTTATCTTAAAAGAAGTCTTCCACTCACCACCTTCTCTGATTTTGATATGATGATATCCACTTTTCAAATCAATTTTGGTAAAATAATTTTCTCTAGTCAAACTATCCATTATGTCATTGATTCTCGATATAGGAAACCTATATTTCACTGTTATCTTGTTGATTGCTCTGGAATCGGTACACATTATCCATTCTCCATTCTTCTTAGGTGCTAATATAGTTGGTACTACACAAGAACTTAAACTTTATTAGATCAAACCTTTTTGCAACAATTCTTGAATCTGTCGGATCCCTTCTTGATTCTTGGTAGGTGTCAACCAATGTGGTGCCTTATTCAGTAAACTAGCTCTAGGGATTAAATCTATGCAATAATCAATGCTTCTCTTCGGTGGCAAACCATCAGGTACATTGTTAGAAATCATCTCCTTATACTCAATGTGTATCTTATCAATCTCTTCAATGATGCTATACTCTGTTTTCTTACTTGATTTGTTAGGAATCATACTAAAACATACATCATTCTTCTTCAAATCCTTAACAAACTTTCTTCCTACCATCAAGAAAACTTTCATAGATGTACAAATACTACTAACAGGTTCTTCAATCAAAGCTAACAAGATTTCTCTTCTCCCATTAGTCCAAATATTATATTTATGCAATCTTCCATCATATATAGCATGTCTATCATATTGCCAAGGTCTACCAAACAAAATATGACAACAATCCATAGGCATGATATCACATAACACCTTATCATAGTACTTTCCAATTTTCAAATTCACATAACATTGTTCACTTACCAAGAGTGTGTGCTCATCCTTGATCCATGAAATTTGATAGGGATTTGGGTGTTCCAACCTTTCCAACAACAACTTTGTAACCATTTCCTCAGATGCCAAATTCTCCAAGCTTCCACTATCAATGATTACCTTCCACACTTCATCAGAAACTCTACATCTAGTCTTGAACAAACTTTTCCTTATCAGAACTTCTTTCTTACTTTCACTCCAAAGTGCTCTCCTGACCATCAAGTTCTTTTCCTTCTTAGGTTCATTCGGTGAATCTTCTTGCACCAAAGCATTTCTATTGCTACCGACCTTCTTACTTGCATGTATACACTCAATTGATCTATGTCCTTGTTCTCCACAATTATAACAAGTTTCTCGGAATCCACCTCTATTATAACCACCTCATTAGTTATTGCCTCTTCCTCTAAATGAACTTTCACCTTTCCACTTAGTCTTGCCTTTATCCATATTTGTCTTTTTCGGATTAGATCTATTTTTTTCACCATAAGATCTACCTCTTCCTCTAGGGAATCTACCACCTCTTCCTCTTTGCCTTTTCTCATGTCTTTTGTTCAATTTCTCCTCGGCTTTCAAGGCAAAATGATAAGCTTCTTCAATGTTTTCCAATTTAACCAAACTGATTTCTTCTTGGATGGAAACTCTCAACCCATTCAAGTACCTAGAAATTCTTTCCACTTCATCTTCATCATGTCCAGATCTGATATCTAATCTATTGAATTCCTTAGTATAATCTTTTACCGAGTTATCTTTCTGCCTCAAAATTTGCTTTCGCCTAACTAGGTTAATTTGATAATCACAAGGTAAAAAATTTCCTTTCAACTTATTTACCATTTTATTCCATACCTTGATTTTATCTTTGCATTTCCTTTTTCTATCCAATTGTAGATGCTCCCACCACAAGGATGCATGACTCTTCAACTTTGTGCTTGCAATATTCACCTTCTTTTCCTCAGGGACATTTTCATATTCAAAATAATTTTCCATCTCGGTGATCCAATCCACCAATTCATCTAAATCTAGTTTTCCACTATACTCAGGAGGATTGAAATGTGGTGTAGACTTTAGATTTATGAAATATTTCAACAATATTTCCTCACCCCGATCCATTAATGGTGTGGGTTCTACATCACCTTGTTCCTCTTCAATTTCTTCATCACTAACATCTTCAAGATGTCTTCCTCTACGTTGGGCTATCTCAACAGCTTTTAACCTAGCAACAAGTTGTATCAACATGTCTACCAATCTTGGATCCGTATCCCACCTCCCATGAACCATCTTGAAACCCTTTTCAATTGCATGAAAGATCACGATCTGATACCCCACAACCAATATCAACTAGGGTTTGACAAGAAGGAACCTTCAAACTTAGATTTAAAAATCTAGATCTAGATCTCAACCTTCACTCTGATACCACCTAACACAAGGCAAGGGTGGATGAGGGGCCAAAGGCACACCCTAATCCAAATCCACCTTGGAGAGATCACACATGGAAGCAATAACACAACAAGTGAGAGAGAGAGAATGCATAATAGATCCTTTTATTCATTAAATAGATTCATACATGCTGAGCTGCAAGGCCTTCCTAGTTAGGGCTAGATATTACAATTCAATTATAATAGTCCTCCAACATGCAAGGATTCAGAAACTACCTTCAAACTTCTAATTTGATACCATTCATCTTCTAGCTCTAAGATTATATCACTGACTCCAAAATTACAACCAAAGACTACATTATATATAAGAGGCTACGGAAACAAGTCGACCTTTAGATCCACCATTAATAGAAGGGATGACTAGATCTAGGTCCACATGCTTCCCAATGATCAATACCAACATTAAATCTGCAACCATAATTAAATACACAAGTCGGCCTCAAAAAAAAACTAAAACAAACAACTCGGTAAGCAAGGATAACCAACCAACTCAGTTAAAGAAGGAACCCGAGAAACTACCAAGCCAACTCGGTCAAAGAAGAAACTAAGCAACACAAAAAACTCAAAACTTTTTTTTGGTGACATGGGATTGCCAAGGACCCGAGATGCTCTTGCATCAACTTGCTCCAGATAAGGCACTAGGTTCGGATGGGTTTACCGCTCTCTTCTTCCAAAATTCTTGGGATGTTATCACTTTTGATCTTATCCTTTCCTGATTCTATGTTAAGAAATTTCAATGTCACTAATATTGTAATAATTCCAAAGATCCAAGAACTAACACATTTTTTGATTTTAGACCTATTTCACTTTGCAATATAATTTACAAGATTTTCACTAAAGCCATTTACTTAAAACTTCAATTTTTGATTCCTAAATTTGTCTCTCCAGAACAAGGAGGATTTTTCCTAGGAAGAGAAACTTCAGATGGTGCATTAGTATCTCATGAGACTCTACATTCAATCAATACTTGTCACATTCCAGTATTCACAGTTAAATTGGATATGATGAAAGCCTACTATAGGGTCAATTGGGATTTCCTACTCAAAGTTCTTAGTAAATTTGGATTCTCATCCAAATCATGTAAATCGATCAAAGCATGCATTTCATGGGTCTTCTTTTCAGTATTAATCAATGGTACTCCCTTAGGTTTTTTTGCTGCCACTCAAGGGGTAAGACAAGGAGACCCCTTGTCTCCTTTCCTACTCATTATAATGGCTGAGACTTTCAGTAGAAAGATCACAAAATCCAATGTCAAAGGTATGTGGTTGGGTGTTCAGATACCAAATACTCCCATCTCTATTACTCACACTCTATTTGTAGATGACACCCTTTTGTTTGGTCGCTCCTCTATCTAAGAAGACAAACAGATCAAGAAGATTCTTGACATATATACTTCAGCTTTAGGACAAAAAATAAATGCTTAGAAAAAAAATTAAATATCTTCAACACAAATGCTATGATCACTAAGAAACTTGTCAAGATTTTAGAATTTCCTTTAGAAGAACTCCCTTCAATGTATCTAGGCATTCCTTTCTTTATGGGAGTCAACAAGTCCATAGATTGGAAAAATGCCATTGACATAATAAAATCAAGGTTATCAACTTGGAAGGAAAGGTGGTTGTCATTATCAGGATGGATTCTTCTCATTAAGTTAGTGCTAGAACCATTCCTAATTATTACATATCTATCCTCCAAGCTCCCAAATAGGTTATTTCTCAAATTGAGAAGCTAATCAAAGACCTCCTATGGAAGGGGAACATCTTAGAGAAAAAAAAATTCCCCTCGATATCCTTGGACAATATGGATTTTAGTAAACCTCATGGTGGGGTAGGATGTCAAGATATTTCAAAAAGAAATATAGCTTTCAGAGGGAAAATAATTGGAAAATGTATGTGAAATATGACTCAAAATGGTGCTAAATAATGCAATCAAAATATTTAGATTTAGAAAACCCTTTGAGAATCTTAACTTTCTCAGACCCACCCTCTAGCTCTGCTATCTAGAATTCTATGGTTTCAGCTAGAGAGTTTGTCACTAAATTTATTTCTTGTAAGGCTCATACTGGAGAAGACATTCACTTTTGTAATGATTCTTTGACAAAATTCCTTTCATTGAGTTAAGACCTTGTTCTTGCTGAAGCAATTCCCACCATCATTAGCATTTGAGGTTCAAGACTAGTTGATTATATTTGTGGAGTTGAAATATTTTCCAAGAAAGTTTTTTGGAAAGATCCAAGAGATATACCTCTAAGCCATAACCAAATTGAGAGTTTGCAAAAAATCTTCTCTAATAGAGTGGTATACCTTTCAAAAAATAAAGACAAAATCATATGGGCTTCTACAAAAGATGGAAATTACTCAATCAAGGCAGGATATAAGTGTTGGCAAGTTGTCTATACTGAAGTATATGACTAGATATAGTGTTGTTATTATGGAAAAAAAGTCATATAGCAGTTTGGAGATAGCGCACTTAGTGTAAAGATCAGAATTCAGTTAAGTGTTGAAGACTGGATAGTATACAGAGTTCCAACAGCTTAGAGCATCAGCGCACATGTGTACAAATGAATTATGGTATGCACCCTAGAAGTTAAGTTTTTTAGACTATACTTATGCTTAGTCTAAGAATGCATAAGTAGATATGCAAAGATATGAAAGTTAAAGTCAGTTGAAGTTGCACAGCTAGTGTGTGCCAGCAGCAAACAGAGCATGGAGTCGACAATTAGCTTTTTAGTTTGTGATTATAATTTAATGTTATAAAGGCTATGTGCCCATTGTATTTAGGTTTCTGACATATGTACATGCATAATTGTAAGCACGCTTAAGCCAATTCATTTGGAATTGTTGTTTGTAATTAGTTGTAGGGCTGACCTAATTGTATAATTGGTATGAGTACATAAATATAAGGTGCACCATTGTATTCGGTATGGAAGTTGTAAGAGAGTTGCGATAAGTGGAGAAGAGGTATGTGAAGTGAGCATAAGATGTATTAGAGCTTTGCTAGAAGTCAAAGCATCAGTGCACCAAAGGAATTGATCTAACAAGCAGTGTCACAGTAAATAGTTCACCTGCAGATATAGTGTGTATTTGAATCAGAAGGTTGTAGCCTTCACCATTTGAGTAGTGAGCTCTAGGACACTGAGTCCACTCCCCTAATAGGGATCATTGTAAAAGACTCCTAACAGGGTCTGACCCTTAACAAGGTCTACTGTACTTAAAGCATTGTAAAGCTACTCCTAACAGGGTAAAGGATCTTCTAACAAGGATCACAAAACACTAGTGCAAATTATTAGTGGGAATCAAGTCCCACCAGGGTTTTTAACTATTTGGGTTTCCCCATAACCATATTGGTGTCATGTGTTGATTTCATGTTTATGTGAATGTTTAATTTAGATCTTAAGCATTTATGTTCAGCATTAAGATTAAAGTAAAAAGTTAAAATACAGTGAACACTGATTCACCCCCCCCTCTCAGTGTTCCCATTCCTAACAATTGGTATCAAAGCTCTGGTCCTTAGCAAAGAAGTTTAACCACCTAAGGAGATCAGGGACAAAGCAGATATGAAACATTTGAAGAAAAATATTGAAGCCACTCTTGAAGACTTGAACAATTTAGAAAGAGAAATTGAAGACCTAAAACAAAAAGTTAGTGATGCTCAATTAGTTATCAAGAGACTAAGAAAAGATTTGAAAGGACGCTCTAATAGTGAACTTGAAGAAAAAGTCAAGAAGTTGAGTGAAGAACATACATCCTTGTTAAGTCAGCTTGAAGAATTTGATGACAAATTGATGAACAATCAAGATGTCTACAATGAACAAGTCAAGGAGAACCTTCAACTCAATGAAGAACTAAGGGAAGCTAACTTATAAGTCTTGGAGATAAAGAATATCAAAGAGAGCTTGGAATCTAAATTGAAGAAGTCAAAGGATCATATTGACAAATTACACACTAGTACTGAGTTGGTAGAATCACAGTTGTATGTAAGAAGAATCAAAGGAGACACTAGCTGCATTGGATACAATGAAGCACAAAATTATATTGATAGTATGTGAGCAAGAAAGGATTCACAAACAAACTCTACAGATGATGAGAAGACTGAAGATCAAACCAAAGACAATGGTGATCCTCCTAAGAATGAGCGCAAGCAAGTAGAACACACTTATTTTGGTTGTAACAAGCATGGACACATTGCAAGAAACTGTACAGAGGTAAAACCTTTTAATGGCTACTATTATTCATGCAATATATTTTGTCATGGAGCTATGAATTGCAAGACTAGTAAGAAGAATAGGACTCAGCAAGATCAAAGAAATTAGAATCAGACAAATGTTATAAGTTCTTAGAATGTTACATGTCAGATATGTAACTATAATGGTCACTCAGCCAGAACATGCAGAATGGTGACTCATGTCAATGCATTGAGGAATAACAGACCTCCAATCATTTGTCACTCTTGTAAAAAGGTTGGACATATCTCAAGGTTTTGTAGATCAAGGATGCAAGGTCAAGAAAGCCCTAAAAAGACCAAAGAACCAGTTTTGGATCCTGAAGCAGAAGTCAAGTTTGTTAAAGCCTCAAAGGATGCGAGCTTGATTTGGTCAGAAGAAAAGAAGGACAATGCTAATGAGAATGTATTGGATGCATCCGAAGTGGATGCACCCTCTACATATGCATAAATGGCTCTCAGGGTCATAGGGGCAGCTAATTTAGCTCTAGACCCCTGCCTAGCTGGTATACTCATCCTCAGAGTATGCACCTTTAGACTTAAGCTTTTGGAGTGTTCAAGAACCTTCATGCAAGAGCACACATGGTGATTGTTAGCGGAGATCAAGTTTAAAATTTTGAAGTGACAGCCTGGTTTACGCGATGTGCATTAATGGCTGATTTTTCACTTTAAAGTAAACATAAGTCATTTGATTGCTCATTGCATTCAAATTCAGAGTGATAGGAGAGAAGAAAGAGCCTTGGAAGTTGTTGTGAAGTCTTAGAGATTAATCTATTAGAGATTTTCTGTAGTTATCAGTGCATTTGATCGGTTGCGGTAACCCTAGCTTGTTGCGTCAATTCAGAAGCCGTTAGATCATCTCTAAGTTCAATTGGAAAGTGATTAACAAGTAAGTCATGACCACTCCCATAGTTTTTGATGTTGCTAAAAAGAAGAGATAAATTTTCAAGAGGTACCCATTTAAATCAACCCTAGATGATTTAGAGGGAGCATTCTCCTACACACTGATGGGCATCATGCATGTAGAAGACATAAGGGCTTACATATATTGTAAGAAGGAACCTATTGGACTAGATAGGTTAAGGGTGCACATGGACACACTGTTGAAACCTGACAAAATGTTCATGGATGAATACACTAAATGGAATGATCACCCCATTGTTGAATATGCTACGACATATGAATTCTATGAGATTGAATGGATAAAGATATTATTGAGCAGAATCCATGATGATCTATTTTGGATTAGAGATGTTCCAGTTAGAATCACAAATGACCTAATTCATGAGATTATAGGCCTTTCTAGGATAGGCATCATCCTTCCAGTGGGAAAGGATGTTAGAAAGATGGTTGAACAAGTATGTAAATCTAGAAGTGATAGGCACATCATGACCATTGAGCCCATAGAGAAAATAGACATCAAATTGATGTCAACGATATTGGGTTAAAAGTTTCATCACACCAACAGGGTGAATAGTGTATCTGCGGGCACTATTCTTGCATCTATCAGGCTTGTGCAAGAAGATGGAGAGTTCAACTTGTGTGAAATATTGCACGCATAGTTGATAGACAACATCAAGGCCATCAAACATGACAAAACAAAGTTATTTAGGTTTGGGTCCCTAATCATCTATATGTACCTTCATATAGTTGGTAAAGTGTCAAACTTGTATCTAGAGAAGTCCATTCCAACCATGCCACAGATATCAAACAAGGCATGCACTGAAAGCACCTTAAGAGACTATATAACCTTGGAATTGAAGACCTTCAGAGAAAGAATGTAGATGAGGTACAAGATTCCTGAGAATATTGTGGAGAAGTATAAAGACACAATATGCTTTATGGTGGAGACATACACTACATGTATGGAAGCTGTTGAGCCTAGAACTAAGTGGATTCATACACTTGGGTATGAGGTAGAGGAACAAGTTCTTGAAGCCTATGCACAGGTATTGCTATCAGCCCCTAAAGATGATAATAAACCTAGGTGGAGAACCTATGAAGAAAAGACTAGAGAAGTTGATGCTAAGCTTAATAGTACTACAACAAAAAGAAAGGTTGCAAAGGTCACATCTAAAATCTTAAGAATACATGGTGTATCTCAAGAAGATCTTGATAAAGAAAGGGATGAAAAGATTGCCCTAGAATTGAAAGGTGCAGTAGAAGAGGAAGAACAAGAAGATCCTAAGATGAAGAAGATAAAAACTGAATCAGATGACAGTCAGAAGGGTAAAGAAGATAGTACTCCTTCTGTGCCCAAAGATACTTCTCTAGAGTATAAGCCTTTATTCAAGAGGAAGAAAGAAGCTAGCACTAGTCATCCATCCTCACGAGCATTAAGGAGCAAGAAAAACACTCAAGCACCTCCTCAGGCAGGATTCAAACCTAGTCTTAAAGTTTTGAATGCAAGAATTGTTGATGAGGGTAGAATTGATCAAGTAGAGAAATACTATGACACATACAGTGAGATTGACATATCAGAAATTCATAGTATGATTGTCAAACACATGATCAAGTTCAAAAAGACAGTCCTTGAGTTGAAAATAGAAATTCTAGATAAAGTATGGGATATTTTGGAAAATCTAAAGAGACAAGCAAATGAAGAAGATCTAAGGATCAGAGAAAAAGTATTAGAAGATACTCTATCAGTATTTTCTAATGAAGAAGTGGAACTGATATTGAATTTGGTGAAGCTGCACCTTAGGAAAAAGATGAGAACTCTTCATATTATGAACAAATATTATGAGCTAATTATGAAGGAAACAAAAAAGGCTTTTGAGAAGGTGTTATTAGAACAACAGATAAAACCACCTACTGCACCCATATCTCATGCATCCATTAAGGAAGATAAAGTGGCAGAGCCCACCAATGTACCAATGATAGGTCCTCAGGACTTAGTTCCCATAGCAGAAAGTCAAACAAAAGTAGACAAGTCTGCACCCATGATAGAATCACACATGGACAACACTATTATCATAGATAATGTGGAAATAGCCATAGCGGCTACTGACAAGGAGTTGGACAAGTTTGAGGAAGAATTTGTCAGCATTGATGAAGTTGAAAACCTATGCAGCAGTACACCTCCCATTTAGCAAGAAGAAGTACTCATAGAAGATGTTTCTGATGAGAAAGAAGAAGAGAAGAAAGAAGGATAAAAGGAAAAAGAAAAAAATATGAAACTTTTGTTGAACTAGTCTCAGTAAAACAAGAAGTGGTGATGGATAGCACTCCCATCACTCCCTCCTTAGCATTGTTGTCAAGTTTGAAACCTAACACAAGTAGTTTGGATTCTTGGAAAGAAGAAGACTTGATTAAGCTCAGTGTCCTGGCTATGGAGAAGGCTAAGGAGAAGAAAGTCATGAGAAACCCTCTCCTTGTGGAATTAGTGAATATTTTAAATGATTTTTTGCCTGAAGATAAGAAAGTACTAAAGGTACATTCAATTGATGATGTGAGTACAGTTCTCTCATAGTTCAAAAGCAATTTTTCTAGCCTAGAAGAATCTACATCCATAGTGGTAGAAGAGAAATACTTGAAGAAGAGACTCAGTGAACTAATGAGAAAATTTGCACTAGACTTGAATTCTCTTAAGTCTGGTTAGGCATCCTTGAAGGAATTTACAGATCAAGGAAGGAAAGTCACTATAGAATCCATGGATCAAGATAAGCTCACTGATGCCCATCTTAAGAAGATCAAAGATGTAGAGGCAATGATTGAGAAGGTGAAGAATTCAGTGCTAGAAAAATCCACTGATGTGAACATGTGTAACAATGTCTATCAAGGTCAATTGGACATAATTGAGAAGGCAAAGAAAGAAATGGAGAAGATAAGGTCTAGACAGACTCAATTGAGGAATGCTCTTGCACCCTCTCTAGACATTCTCAGTCAAAACATAAAGGAGATTGATGCGACCATGATAACCTATGATCAAGGTTTGAGCATAGAATTGGAGAAGATGGAGAATCTTCAATATGCATTATGCGCCCATCTACAGATAGTCAATTCACTAATAACCTTTTGGAAGAAGGAGATCCAAAACCTCAAGATTTCATATTCAGATGTTTTCCCTCAGTAAGTGTATATATAGTTTTTTGATGCACCTTTGTCATTAATGTCAAAGGGGGAGTTGTGTATAGAATATGGAGTATACATATGTATAGGAGATATAAGATTATGTATAGAAGAAAAAAGTTTTTGTATGAAGGGACAGTTAGCAACTTGGCCATATTCCTTTGTTTCCATCAATGAAAAAGGGGGAGATTGTTGGAAAGTTGTCTATACTAAAGTATATGACTAGATATAGTGTTGTACTTATGGAAACAAAGTCATATAGTAGTTTGGAGACAATGCACTTAGTGTAAAGATTAGAATTCAGTTAAGTGTTGAAGAATGGACAATATACAGAGTTCCAATAGCTTAGAGCATTAGGGCACATGTGTATGGATGAATTATGGTATGCACCTTGGAAGTTAAGTTTGTTAGACTATACTTATGCTTAGTCTAAGAGCGCATAAGTAGATATGCAAAGTTATGAAAGTTACAGTCAGTTGAAGTTGCACATCCAGTGTGTGCCAGCAACAAACAGAGCATGGAGCCGACAACTAGCTTTTTGGTTTGTGATTATAATTTAATGTTGTAAAGGCTATGTACCCATTGTATTTAGGTTTCTAACATATGTACATGTATAATTGTAAGCACGCTTAAGCCAATTCATTTGGAAGCGTTCTTTGTAATTAGTTATAGGGCCGACCTAATTGTATAATTGGTATGAGCACATAAATATAAGGTGCGCCAATTGTATTCGGTATGGAAGTTGTAAGAGAGTTGTGATAAGAAGAGAAGAGGTATGCAAAGTGAGCATAAGATGTATTAGATCTTTTCTAGAAGTCAAAGCATCAACACACCAAAGGAACTGATCTAACAAGTAGTGTCACAGTAAACAGTTCACCTGCAGATATAGTGTGTATCTAAATCAGAAGGTTGTAGCCTTCACCTTTTGAGGAGTGAGCTCTAGGATAGTGAGTCCACTCCCATAATAGAGATCATTGTAAAAGAATCCTAATAGGGTTTGACCCTTAACAAGGTCTATTGTACTTAAAGCATTGTAAAGCTACTCCTAATAGGGTAAAGGATCTTCTAACAAGGATCACAAAACACTAGTACAGATTATTAGTGGGTATTAATTCCCACCGGGGTTTTTACCTATTTGGGTTTCCCCGTAACCATATTGGTGTCATGTGTTGATTTCATGTTTATGTGAATGTTTAATTCAGTTCTTAAGCATTTATGTTTAGCATTAAGATTAAAGTAAAAAGTTAAAATACAGTGAACACTGATTCACCCCCCCCCCTTCTCAGTGTTCCCATTCCTAACAATAAGGCGTGTTAGAAAATAGATAATTAGAGACAACCTCATATATCATAGTCCTTTTTCTAGAGTAGTTTGATTTTACCCAAAGCAGGGTGCATCTCTTGGTTAGCTCTTCAAAAGAAACTATTAACAAGTGATAAATTAAATAAGCTAAAAATAGAGCAACCATTTCTTTGTGTACTATGTAAGGAAGATTATGAATTAGCGGATCACCTTCTTCTCCAATGTTCATTTGCACACCAATGTTGGAATTTCATACTCAAAAAAATGAGTTTATCCTTACCTTTTCCTAATACAATTTGGGATCTTTTCCAATCATGGCCTATCCTCTACTCTTCTTCACTTTTTGCTTATATATGGAAGATTATTTCATTAACAACATTATGGTCAATATGGTGGGAAATAAATAAATGCATTTTTAGGAAGATTTCTTCTCTAATTCAGAGTGTTCTAGATAACATAGAAAAATCTGTATCAGAATTGGTCAATGTGCATGTTCAAAATTTTTACAAGGAAGACTCAATCTTCTCTTCATGGGATGGGGAGATTGTAAATAAATAGAATCTAATTTTTGTTCCATTTTCTCCTACATTACCTAGAATAAGATAACAAATTGCAGATAGAGCTTTTGTTATGTGGCAGCCTCCGATAGCTAATTTTGTTAAAATTAATTTTGATGAATCTTCATGTGGTACTCTGGGAGAATTGAGCTTTGGCATTTGTATACGAGATCATCATGGTGTTATTAAGGATTTTAAAGTAGTTTCAATTCCTCCAAGCACAAATAGCATTGCATAGGCATGTGCTCTTTTAAATGGACTTTCATTAGTAAAAAAATTGGGCTTTTGGAACATTCATATAGAAGGAGATTCAACTTTAATACTCAATGCGTGTAAAGAAAGAACAACCCACAATTGGCAAATCAAGTATATTTTAGAGAAAATATGGGTCTTGCCGGACACATTCAATATCTTCCTCATCTCTCATGTTTATAGGGAAGGTAATAAGGTAGACATTTTCTTAGCCAACTTAGGTTGTGATGGAACAAAACTTGATTCAACACTAAATATCTAGGTGATTTAAATAACTTCCCTCAGTTAAAAATATTGTTTCTCAAGAAATGACATCTTTTGAACATGAGTCACACTCACGATTAATTACACATAGAATATTGGGAAATATTTATTCTCCCCTACTTCCAGTACAATCTGCAAGTTTAATATTTTCATCATCATTTAAGTTACCATCCACGAGCACATGTTGGTATAAGATAACATCAAAAGGTCGTTGGAATGAAAAAACTTCAGATATGTTCAAAATTCCCTTCAAAATTATGGATGTGCATTGGGAAATGACCTGGTTTACCACATTCAACAGACGGTTCAAGCATTACTTGACATTTTGGAATAGGGGAATATGACGATGATTGATGAAGTATCTATGGATCATTCCCAAATGCATCATCTTCTTCCAGACCTTAATGAGGTAACCCTTAAGGTTTTTCTGATCCCATTCAACCTAAAGTACATATCATTCAATCCACTTCTATGCAAAGGGTTGAAGTAGATCCTTCAGATATGGAGGAATAATTTTTGGAGATGCAAAGAAAATCCCAAGGCCTTCAGTGTCATGAAAGCCGATTGGGAATAGTAGCTGAGAAGTGCAATTTTTGAAAATTGGGAATAGTAGTTGAGAAGTGAAATTTTTGAAATTATGAATAGTAGTTGAGAGTTGCAATTTCTAAAAATCAGGAATAGTAGCTGAGAGGTGCGAATGTTGATCAAGAATAGTAGCTCACTAGTGCAATTTCTGAAATTCTGAAAAGAGTTGGATGGAAAAGCTGATTAGGAATAGTAGCTTAGAAATGAAAATTCCAAAAATTGGGAATAGTAGCTGAGAAGTACAATTTTCAAAATTATGAATAGTAGCTGAGAGTTGCGATTTTTAAAAATTGGGAATAGTGGTTGAGAAGTGTGAATGTCGATTGGGAATAGTAGTTGACAGGTGCAATTTCAAAATTTTTGAAAAGAGTGGATGGAAAAGCTGATTGGGAATAGTAGCTAAGAAGTGCAAATACTAAAAATAAGGAATAGTAGCTGAAAAGTGTGATTCCCAAAATATCAAAAGTGGGAGCTCATAAAGGTTAGTCTCCGACAATTGCAAAGTGGAAGATGGGCTTCAAAGAATTTTCATCATAGCTACTCCATCTATGGATTCTGAAGCTATGCGGTGAAAAAATTGACATAGTGTCGACAATTACTTAAAAGTCCGATGAACATTGGTTAATGCATATCTTATTGTAACAATCAGAAGTATATTTTTTCTTTGATTTCATATCAAATTAGTCTAAGTTAGCATTTTCTTCTTAGGATTAGATAGGTTCTTCTTTCTTTTCACATATATTTTGTATGTCAGCAATGAATGAGGGTTTTTTTCTTGGATTCTTTCCCTCAGGATCTATCGAACTAGGTTATTATTATTAATATATATAGTGGTCTGCCACTTTTGTTTAAAAAAAAAAATCATCTCAAATTCTTGGATTGAAACTTACAACATATTTGGATATTGATATGCTATTAAATTATAGAGTTGTGAGTCAAAATTATTTGCAAAAGAAAACTATCTGAAATAATTAAATTGAAATTTACAATATATTTAGATTTTGATATGCTATAAAATAATAAATTTACGATCTGTAATGCCCACCCTTTTACTATCATTTATGTTTATGATGCCAACCCATTTAGATGACTTTTTATGAATATTAGATCTTCGGTTACATTTAATGATTCAGTTCTATGATACTTTAATAAGTCAATTTATATCATGTTAGTTAAATAATGATGGTTATTTGCATATAATGATGTTATTTATGTTTATGATTTTTTACTAGCCTTATACTTGAATGTGTATGGTTGGCATGTATATTTTATATTTATGTTTGATGTGTCTGATGTGGTTGAAGGACAAAGTCGTAGTTACTTGCGAGATTCACATGATCGATCGATCCCCGCCATTGTCTGTTATATATATATATATATATATATATATATATATATATATATATATATATATATATATATATATATATATATATATATATATATATATATATATATATATATATATATATATATATAGATATATATATATACATGCTTGTCTTTTATACAGGATTTCAGGTATCAGGCATCGACTTCCTTGAATTGCCAAGATGAGTGTGCCCTATCGCAATATGTCAATGGTAAGAGAGGGGAGATAGTATCCAGGTCTAAATCCCAACCTAAGCCAATTATTGTCCTCAAATAGTGGACAAGTATCTTATCTATTACCCTCCAAATTCATCAAGATGATGTCATTCGTGAACCCTTTGATTATTACTTTATTTGTTTGGTCAATT
The DNA here is from genome assembly GCA_027943335.1 of Chamaecyparis obtusa. Taxonomy (NCBI): domain Eukaryota; kingdom Viridiplantae; phylum Streptophyta; class Pinopsida; order Cupressales; family Cupressaceae; genus Chamaecyparis; species Chamaecyparis obtusa. The sequence goes on along the minus strand of BSBK01002287.1, from coordinate 1,421,508 downwards.
TTTCCTTCATGTTTGTTTGTTAGGTGCCTTGATGTAAATTTTGTGTTATTAATGCATTAAAGATTTAATTAAGATTAATTATGAGATTAAAATAATTATATTTTATGAATATGAAAATATTAAATATATAGATATTTAATTTATGAAAAATTAATTAAATATCATTGATGATTTAAAAGACTTAATTAAAAATCTAATTATGAAAATAAATATTTAATTAAATATTAAATCAAAATCAAAACTAAATATTCAAATAATATAAATTGATATTAATTATCAAGTTTCTTATTAAGTGGTGCTAAAGATATTCATTATAATTAAAATATAATTTCTTGTAATTATATGCACACCAATTAAAAGGAATTGATTTATCAGTTCTAAATTAGAAGGTTCAGTTAAGAGATTTAATTGAGGGATTAGTTATAATTCCTTGTAATAAATTGATGAATTGATATTTAATTATGAATTTACATATTATTAATATGTAAAAAATATTAATTATTTTTTATTAAGGTAACAACAAGTTTTGAAGGGACCCCAAAACCCTTTACAATACTGGAACTTGAAATAAAACTTTAAGAGTTCCATAAATACAACAATCCAGGCAAAACATAGGCCCAAACACTTCAAACCCCTCACAATGAATCAAAACCAAAAAAACTAGCAGAAAATCCCCTGCCAGCCAAGGAAGAACTCTACCACCAAACAAGGGAAACAACCCAAGGAATAAACTAAGATTTTCCATTACCTCCCTTCTTAGAATAGAGAGTCATTTAAAATTGAGGAGAGAACTTTTTATGATATTTACTAGTAACTGGGGTCCACCCCTCTTCCACCAAAGACGCCTTCTCCTCCCAGTATTGAGAGGAGGGTCGCAAGAGAGAAGCAGGAGAAGAAGTCTGAACATAACTAACCAAGGGACCTACACCAATAGAAGGACCAGCCAAAACATGGCTGACTGGAGGGAAACCAGCAGACCCAATCAGAACAGAACCAGCATAAAGGACACCAACAAAATGACCAACGCCATTACAACCAGTAGGAAGACCAGACGAAATAGGGCTAGCTGGAAGAAAACCACAAGACCCAACAAGAACATGGCTGACTAGAAGGAAACCAATAGACCCAACTAGATTAGAACCAACAGATTGACCAGCGCCATTACAACCAGCAGTAAGGCTAGACAAAACAGGGCTAGCTGGAAGGAAACCAATAGACCCAACAAGAACTGTAATACGCCAAAAATGGGCTATAGGTTCATTAACCTCTTACATCAACAATTCGATCAAAATCGACATCAAAGTCCTAACCTAAGGCACATCTGCACATCAAAATCCTAATTGATTTTATCTTAATTCGGCATCGAGGAATATTCCTAATTTATCATAATTATCTATAATTATATATTATTTGGTGATAAATCTCATTTATCCTAAATTTGATTAATTGAATATGATGAATATTTAATTAATTAATTTAATTCTGCCACTTAATTATTTAATTAGATTTAATTCTATTTATTCCTAATTCTATTATTTATTTTGACAATAAATCAAATCTCCTACGAATAATTGATTAAATATTTATTTAATTGATTAAATCCAAGTTGTCAATATTTAATAATATAGTTTTGAATAAAAGTTTGATTAAAATAATTGATTAACCCATAAATTAGTTATTTTAAATTTAAAATCAGTTAAGTTGAGAATAAATCACTTTATTTTTAAATTAATTTATAATTAAATCATGCACAATCAGAAAAGAAGTCAACTAGAAATCAACAAACAATTTTTAAATTTAAACTCAACATCTAATGATGAGATGAAATTTGATCTAAACTCTATTTTCAGTTAAACACTGCTTTTGCATGATTTTTGTGAGTTAATTATCTCTGATTTCTTGATAACTCAAAAATCAACTTGAGTTTATCAAGAGTGATTTATGGCTTTTCTCAATGCATCCTCAATCCCTGAATTTCTATAAAATCAAGGCTCGACTCTTCATAATTATCAACACTTAAATTTGCACAATTATTCTAATGAATTGGCGATTGAAGGATTAAGCTTTTGCGAGAGGCGATTTGTGAGATCTTTCATTGTCGGTCATAGTTTTTGCATAGTTTTCATATCATAGCATAGCTTTCATCTTCATATCAATTCATATCATTCTTAGTTTAAATCTTCATATCATTCCATTCATCTAGACTAGTTTCATATCAAGTTTTTCATCTTATTGCATAGAAAATACAAAAATATAGATTAATCTGCATTCATTCTATAGTTTTCATTTTTTTGCATTCAAATCCTTCGTTTAGGTGTTGCATTGTCACTGATCTCGATTTCAATATGAGAACATCATACTCACACCTACTAGAAGGCAATAAATCATCTGGTTAGCTTAGTTTCATTTATTTGCAGATTTCAATTTTGCTAACCTCTAATGTTTTGTTGAAGTGTTGTGTCCACAGCTAGGTACAATTTTCACACACACATTTTTGGCGCCCACCGTGGGGCCTTGAAATAGGTTTCCATTTCTTCTATATCAATTTCTATCATCTTTCTATCATTTTCTGGTCAATTCTATGATTTTATTCTCTGTCCGTACATTTTTCGTAGGAATTTTGTCAAAAAGTCATACCAGAAGCTATTGGTTGTTTTACGACAGTTGAGAATTTTGAGGCTCATATCATAACCTACAGATTGTCATTTGGAAACTCCTTTGTCATTTGAATAGATACCCACTGTCGTACGAGTTTTTAGACAGTTGTGCTAGAGGTGACCCACTGTCGTATGGTATTTTGATTATCGTATGAGAGGTAACCCATTGTCATATGAGTTTTGGTGCCAGGATTCAATTGTCATTTCATATTTTTAGGTAGTTTATCAGATTTGACTTTCAGATTTGGACTAACAGCTAACCCTAACAATTGAACTCTACTATTTCTGACTGATCTTTGCTGATTTTGATTGAAAAAGCACAACTAAATTCCTAAAATAGGTAAAATCTACTAAGCGCATTATGAGGAACTTAGGTATTCTTCTTAATCTGATAACACTTTGATTTGGACATAAAATGAACTCTCATGTGTCAAGCTTGTGTGACTCTTCTTGCTTTCACATCACAGACTTTAGTTTTTGGGCTATAAAATGAACATAGATTTTCTTTCTGCATATTTGTTACACATACTAAATAGGCCCTATGAACACTATTTGTGGATGATCCTAAGAGAGTGGGCTTCTTTCGCTTGTTCACACATGTGAAGATCTTCTTGACAAAGGACCCCCTTGTAGGTAGGGAGGATACTGAGATTGTCTTGCATTCTACTAGATTTTTGAGTCTTCAGCTTTTGATCTATATATTCTCTCTCCAGAGAGATTGATAGACCATAAGTGGTTGACATCATAGATCTTTGTGAGATAATTTCAGTCTTAGCATGTCAGATTAATCTGTTTGCTTTGTTTTGGTGAAGTGAAGAGGCTAGGGGATTATGCTTTACTTCCTTTTTGGATAGTACCAGAAACCTAGATCCTTGAATCTGATATAGTCCCCCTGTGGTATCTTTTGTGAGTCACCTTTAGAGAGGGTTAACCGTAGTGGATATTCCCTTAATTGGATCAACCACATGGATGGAACGTCAAGTGGTAATGGCCATTTTTGTTGTGGTAGCGGCAACCGCTATATAAATATCCTTGTGGAGGAAATCTTCATAGGTGTGGTCTCTTGTTGGGCTGTCAGATCTCCCTAGTAGCTCCTGATTGATTAAATTCTTGGACTGTGTCAAAACCATGGTGCACTTGGATTGGAGTTTTCCCTCTTGAGATCAAAAAAGTTGTAGAGACAGACCATTACTAAAAACCCTAGTGAGGCCAATTTTTCATTTTTTAGGAATATGTGTGTTATTGAAAAACTTTTGAGAACATACACAAATAGCACTCCTAGGGATTAGCACATTAAGTCACTATTGCTTGTTCATATGCAAGGTTTCTTTTTCCCTTGTTCATTGTTTTTAGATGATTGCTTACTTCTCTTTCTTATTGTTTTGCATGCTTGATATCTACTCGGTTACTTGAGATGAATTGTTATACAAATCTTCAAACTTGGACAAAAAAAATTGCCAACAATTTGAAACTGAAAGCCTAAAAATTGCAAAATCTGAAGAAAAATTCCTCTCTGGAGTCAAAAGTTGTCCCACAATCTCAGATTGTCATACGATTCTTGAGCAAAAGTTATTTTAGAACCCCTGTATTGTCATATGGGAGTCAGTACTATGTTGTACGAGTGTTGTCAATAGAAATCAAAAGAGAATTATCCCTGGTAGCAATTGTCATACGATTCCTATCAATTTTCATTTGAGAACATACCCAAAGTCCTATGAGCCTACAGAAACTCATTTGAGAATTTTCAAAAAGTTGTAAGAAACCGTCCAAAATTTGTCAGGAATCCAATTTTTACAGCCTATTTCTGGATTCTATCAAAATATTCACCGTGTCAGGAACAAAGGAGAAACTAGAACAAATTTGATCATTTACCTAAAGTGATCTCTTGAGTCTTTTTCATCTTGTGTCAAAACCTTGTCAAAATTATCTTCAAATTCAGTCTTCATACAAAATGGCTAAGTGTTGTGAGCTCATGTCTGCCATCTTTTGGGCATCTACCCATACTACTAGGGCACAATATCCTTCATTTACATCCAATCTATCTTCAATCAATCCAATCTTGACAAGGTTGCATCATTCGATCTTCTTGAATCAAATCATTCTTCAGTTGTCTTCATCTTGCTCTCTTGCTTCACCCAAGGTTAATGGTGGAAACTCGAGCTTCCTCACATAAGAAATCCAGAGAAGCACCTCATACCTTACCTTTTTCTACTCACGTGGGTCCAACTTTTGATCAACTCTACAATTCAGGTCTTTACAAAGATGACGGTCTTGGCAATCTTCAATTAAAAATTGGTTACATACCCCCTCCTCCATCAATCCAAGGAGGCAATCAAAAAAATCTACATCAATCTATCCCAAGGAGTCCTAAAACTCCTAATATGTCTCAAGGAGGGACACATCATGGGTCTCAAGGACATCAATCACAACATGGTGCAGATCAAGAACCCACACCTTCTGAAATTGATTGATATCAAAATGATGATGACTTCAAGAAAATGATGAGGCATTTCTTGAAGGAAGATAGAGAAACATACTTCCTAGAGTTAGCTCATCAAGGGGCTAAACTTCCTCCTAACTTTAATGTTGAAGATATCATTATGCATGAGGAAGAAACTCCAATCACCGCTATGATGAAATAGATGTATTCCATGAAAGTCAAACTTAACAAACTTGAAAAAGAAAAGGAACCTAAGGAGTACTCCATGGAAGCTCTATGCCCTTTTCCATTTGATAAAGACTTTTACATGCCACCATTCCCTAAGCAAGTGGAAATACCTAAATATGATAAGTATGATGGAAAATATGATCCTCAAGATCATGTTAGAGAATTCTATACTCAATCTATGGAGTTGATGCATGAACCAACCTACCTAATGTGTCTTTTCCCTTGATCTCTAGGAGGGTCAACTATTCATTGATTCTCAAAAATTCCCCCTACTATCAAAGCTTTCAAGGAGTTAATCAAACTGTTCTATCAACAATATTCCTACAACATCCAACATCCAGTCACTATGATCAACATCTGTAACCTGAAACAAAACTCAAGATAACCATTCTTGAATTTTCTCAAATGATGGAGGAAGAAGTTTTCTCTATATGCTAGACCCATTCCAGAAACTGAGAAGCTAGAAATTTTCATCAACAATCTTATTCCAGAACTCAACTACCATTTGCAAATGCAAAATCATACATCCTTTGATAAAATGGTAGAAAATGCAATCAAAATTGAGAAAGTACTTGTGCAAAAAGGAGACATCTCACTTCAAAAGGAAAAGTATGAATTTGAATCTAATTCTAAAAACAAAGGCAAAAATTGGAACAAGAATAAAGGCATTGTCACAAATGACATTGTTGATAATATCTATGCCCCATCTAAGGCACTCGCTTTCAATCTCACTATTGGCACCCAAGCCATTAAAGCTTCCAAAGCTAAAGAAATAGAATCTAACAAGAAGCCATTTGACTATAAACCTTGGGCTACAAATCCTAAACATAAGTTTACTCCTCTTGGAGAATCCTTGGAATCTGCCACGAAGACTCTGTTGGCCAACAAAATCATTTCCTTTCCTGAGATAAAAGTTTTTGATCCTAAACCTAAACCTAAATGGTGGAGAGAGAATGATTTCTGTGGCTTCCATTGCAATAAGGGTCATAAGACTAATAACTGCAGACACCTGAAACACATCATACAAGACAAAATTGATAATGGAGAAATCACAATTGACAATCATAAAAGCAATAATGATTATACAACATTCACGGAGCTATTTTTGAAACATGGTCAAGGAGATTCATCTTCTCAGCCTAATGTGGGTGCTAAAGTCAATTATGCCTACTCAGGAAACAATGTTGTCATCAATATGGTTGAACCATGCCTATCTGAGCATTGAAATGTCATCACAATTGTAAGAAAAGATAGAGAATAACAATCAGCCAATGTAGTTACTCGATCACAAGCTCAGGCACATCTGCGAGGACAAATCCCAGATTCATCCAATGTCCCTAAGATACCTTTCAATCTTTCATCTACTTCTAAATAGAAGGCTGCCTCTAAATCATCAAATCCTAAAGACATGAGGCCAACATTATACAATATTGTCCAACAACTCCAACATACAAAAGCAAAAATCTCCATGTTTGAGTTGCTTCAGATATCTCTAGCTCATAGAGCCATTCTAGACAAAGCTCTGCTCGTATGCAATGTTCCTGACAACCTTGATTTAGACAGATTTCAGACTATGGTTTGTCATCTCATGTCTCCAGAGTATATCTCCTTTTCAAAGGAAGATGATAATTCGTTGAGTCATCCTCATAACCAGCCCTTGCACATTGAAGTCTTGATCCAAAACCATCATGTCAAATGCATGTTGATAGATGGAGGCTCTAGTCTCAACATTTGTTCTTACAACTTGATCACATAATTGGGATTCTCTAAAGCTACCATTGATCCTAAGAAGAAGATAAATATCAAAGCATATGATGGACAAGAATGGTCTTCCAAGGGAACTATTGTCTTACCTATCAGAACATGACCCGTTATTAGAGACACCATATGTCAAGTTCTTGATCTACCTTTGGCTTACAACATCCTTCTAGGGACACCTTGGATACATAAAATGCAAGCTATTCCTTCCACATACCATCAATGTGTGAAATTTCCTTATGAAGGAGTAGAGGTGATGATACTAGTGAACCTATACACAACTTGCAATGCATTGAAAGAAAGTGCTGATAGACTTGTTCCTAATAATAGAGAATCTTCCACTAAGCAGATAGACATTGCTTCAACATCCAAAATGGAAGACATTGCTAAAGAAGTCAAAATCAAAGATAATGGTATGGGAGAATACACAATGGAACTAGTTTTATCTCTCACATCTCTCCCATTGTCCCCATAATCTTATGGACAACCTTCAGACAAAGTGAAGCCCAATGCTAAAGAATCCCAAGCTATATTCAATGGAAGCTTTGTCATAGAACAAGTATCTAAGAAGGAGTTTGAGGAAGAAGAATCCATGCTTTCATGGTTGTACAAGGATGAGCCTCAATCCTAATCAGTCTAGAAATGTGACTCCACTTCAAGAAAAATTCCTCAGAAGTCATACGGACCAAGGGACAAATTGATCACAAAAATGGGATATACTGGAAAAGGACCTCTAGGACTACAAGGTAAGGGTCTTCTATCACCTCTTGACCACCATGGTTGAACCAACAAGAATACAATAGGTCTAGGATATAAGAAGAAGCCTTTCTATCTTAGAAAGAACTCCCCACATGTCTTAGAATAGATTGACCCATCCACAACAAATCAACTAAAGGAAGAAACAACTAAACAATCTAACAGTGATGATTCAGACACCACTGATGAGCTCATTCCTTATGAGTGTTTGCCTAAAGAAATAAAAGACCTCCTTGAAGCTGAAGATGATCCAGTAAAAAGAATCAATGTAGTGGAAACACAAGAACCTACTAGAGAAGAAGATACAGTTGCACCACAAGAACCAACTGATCTCAAAGGAAATCAAACAGATAAAGAAGAAGGTGGTAGTTATTCTGAAACTGATTCCCATGCGTATGAATTCAAATCAGAATCTGAGGGTAACCCTTCTTGGGGTATTCATCCTAACTTTACACACATTCTCAGATTTCCTAGAGCCATAGATGAGGAATCAAATGACTATGAATGAGGAGCCATTCCAGAGGAAGATGAGCTTATCACAAAAAAAAATATTGATGTTGTTCACCAATATGCACCTAAACCCAATGTAAGTCTAGAGAGAAATAATGAACTTAACGAGTCTAATCCACCGATGGCTGAAGTGGACTCCCACAATGACATTGAGCCTATTCATGAATTGAACATTTTGAGTTGCAATATCACCTTTGAACTTGAGAGTCGGGTTAGGACCAATGATGATAGATCCATATCTGTAAACACTGTTTCCCAATCTTTCACCTCTTTGACTATCCAAGATCCTGAACTTCTTGACCAAACCTCCACGAATTTGAGCCAAGGTATCTATAATTTTCCAAATGACTATTCCCTTTCTTGCTACCTCAATGGAGTTGAACCTATGATGACTTCCATCAATGAACTAAGCGTTAGCATGATGAAGTCAGACATGAAGTATCTTAGTCAAAAGAATAAGAGTAAAAATAAAAAGAAAAGGAGTTCTGAGGGTGAAAACCATTTTTTAGTAGTCTCAGAACCTCCAAAAGTAAAAATAAAAGATGTATCTAAAGGTGAAAACCTCTCCAAGGCACCTAAGGATAAGATATTTGATGTCCTTCAGAGTCATTTATAGGACAGATCTCTAGTTCTAATTGAGTCCACTCAATCTATCAACTTGGGAACAATAGAAGAACCACAATTGATCCATGTAGCACAATCCTTATCAGAAGAAGAAAAGAAAAAAATTACCACATTCCTAACAAAAAAGAAGATCAACTTTACATGGAAATATTCAAATATGCCAGGGTTAGATCTTGATCTTATAATGCACCATTTATCTATATCTCCAAGTGTCAAACCTGTTAAGCAAAAATTAAGAAAGATGCATCCACATGTTGCACTCTTGGTCGAAGCTGAATTAGAGAAACTACTAAAAGTAGGATTCATATGTGTTATTGACTATGCCAAATGGATCTCTAATATTGTACCTGTATCAAAACCAGACAAGTCTATAAGAGTATGCATAGATTTTAGAGATTTAAACAAAGCATGCCCTAAGGATGATTTTCCATTACCTAATATTGATATGATAGTGGACATGATTGTGGGTTTTTAGATGTATTCTTTGATGGATGGTTTTTTTGGATATAACCACATAAAAATTGCTCTAGAAGATCAAGAGAAAAATACTTTCACATGTGCGTGGGGTACCTTCTATTGGAATTGTATAGGGGTAAAATGTGGATGAGGTCCTAGAACAATGGTTTGCACATAAAAGAGACCTCAAGACCAATATTTTACACTTACATGAAATTGTATTGATATAAAAAGTAAATATAGATGATTAATATTGAAATGAAGAGATAAAGGTACTTACCTCTGAAAAATAATTGGCTGAAAACCCTGTCAAATGATCTCAAAAACTATTGATTTTCGTGACCCTACATTGAAAATGTGAGATCTACAAAACCCATAAATCTTTTTCTGAGATTAGATCAGGTTGAATTTGACCCTCATAAAAGGTCCAAGGCTACATTTTTTTTTTCTAAAGGTCAATTTTGACTTTGTTCATAGATCTCAGGAGTTCACCGAAAAGGGTATCCAAATATGATCTTAGATCTGAAATTCTGCACCTGTCCCTGCAAGAAAAATGGTTTTGTTTGTTTGTTGGGGGGTAGGGGTTTGCCTTAGTCAAACCCCAATTTAAGAATTAACCTTGAAATTGAATTGAAATTGCTAGAATAAACAAAGTAAATGGAACAATTCACCTTGCTTGAGTTGGGACCCTTGTGGAGGATTCAAATCCTTGAATCCACAAGAATGGATGAATGCAGAATCATATGTAGGATGTCTCCAATCAATTGTCTTTAGATCTTCAACACCAATCTTGAATGGATCTTGAATTTGGAAGAGGCTTGAATGGAAATGGAGGAATCTTCAACAAGAGAGCTCTATAGAGCTTGAATCCTTCAATGGCTACTAATGGATCTCCTTGATTAATTGAATGCATGAATGCTTGAAGGCTTGAATGCTTGATCTTCTTGCTTGCTTGCACTTGAGAGCTTGAGAGATTGTGAGATGAGATGAGATGGAGAAAATGAGAGAGGAAGACTCCCTTTTATAGTGATCTAGGGCACAAGAGGGGCCTTGTAGAAAACAATAATTAAGGGCCCATGGCACAAAACTCTAGGGAGGTGCACATGGAGAGGAAATTAAATTAAAGTCTTGACACAAAACTCTAGCAAGGGACTACCCTTAATATAGAAATAAAATAATTATTTAAGAGCCTTGTCACAAAATTCAAGGTAAGGTCAACCCCAAAGTTAATTTGAGCTTTAGGCACAAAAATTGAGAAAGGATAATCTCCAATAAGAAATTAGGAATCCTATACAAATATCAAGAAAGGTCCACCTCAAATATTAATTTAAGAATTCGATACTTAATCTGAGAAATAGTGGCCTCGAAGAGGGAAAAGACAAGATTTTGATGAAACCCCAAAATCGGAAGCTAACCTCGAGGATCCCAGACCCTAGGGTCAAGGACGAGGTTGATCCTAACTAGGTTAGGGTTGAGGTTGATCTTGACCAATTTAGGGTTGAGGTTGAATTTGACCCTGAGGTCAAGAATCTCAGGTTCATAGTCGAAGATGCCAGGAAAATGCCAGGAAAAAGTGGAAAATGGGGCAGAACAAGGGAAAAATCCAGAGCCAAGTTGAGTATCCATTCAAGGCATTCAACATGACCCCAAACCACTTACTCAAATGGATAAATGCTCTTACCATGGAAGTGCTTCCATTTTAAGATGATAAATGAATATCATGCCATTTGGGCTTAAGAATGCTGGTGCTACATATCAAAGAGCTATGACATCTATCTTTCATGACATGATGCATCGAACTATGGAGGATTATGTTGATGATACTTTGGAAAAATATATGATAAGATTTGAACATCTAAATGATTTGAGAAAAATACTAGATCGAATGGAGAAGTTTCATCTCAGACTGAACCCTAAGAAGTGTGCTTTTGGTGTCACTTCTAGAAATCTCTTAGGCTACATTGTTTCAAAGAAAGGAATTGAAGTAGATCTAGCTAAGGTCAAAGCTATCATGGAGATGCAACCTCCCAAGAATATCAGTCAAATGAGAACATTACAAGGGAGAGTACAATCAATTAGACACTTCATATCTCAGCTAGCAGACATATCACAACCTTTCACAAAGACATTACATAAAAGTGTGACCTTTGCATGGAATGAGGAATATGAAAATAACTTTAATCATATCAAGAAATATCTATCAAATCCTCCTATTTTGATGCCTCCTATACAAGGGAAGCCATTTATCTTATATGTCTCCACCATAGATACATCACTGGGGGCATTGCTTGCACAACATGATGAGAATAATAAGGAAAGAGCCATATACTATATCAGTAGAACATTGGTAGCATATGAAAGGAACTATTCAATGATTGAGAAAGCTTGTCTAGCTATGATATTTGCATCATAGAAATTGAGACACTACATGTTAGCTCATACCACACATTTGGTAACTAAGATTGATCCACTAAAGTATCTCCTAAGAAAAGCTGCCCTCATAAGTAGGTTACCTAAATGGGTGATGCTATTAAGTGAATTTGACATTGAATATGTTGAAAGAACATCTATCAAGGGCCAAGTAATTATAGATCAACTAGTTGATGCACCTTTGTTTGATGATACACCAATGCAAATGGAATTCCCAAATTCCTCTATCATGAATCTTTCTTCTAGAGCATGGAAGCTATTCTCTGACGGCTCCTATACATAGAATGGATCTGGAGTAGGCATATTGTTCATCACTCCTCAAGGATACTCAATCCCTAAAGCATTTAGAATCAAGTTTCCTTGAACAAACAATATTGTTGAATATGAAGCCCTTCTTAACAACATGGAGATAGAAATTGAGTGGAGAGTAATAGAACTACACATTCATGGAGACTCACAAGTTGTAATACACCAAGTCAATGATGTGTATCAAATGAAAGATGGAAAGCTAATCCCATACAAGAGAATGGTAGAAGATCTAAAGAAATAATTCATATCTATCACATTTGAGAAAATTCCTATAACAGAGAACAAGGCTATTGATGCTATGGAAATGTTATCTAATTTATTATAGCAGCCCAAACATGAGCTACACTATGAGTTCCTGGTGGAAGCATTATCTTATACCGTATATGATTCCCTCAAAACCTACATGATCTGCACTATTGTTGATCATGATTCATCCTGATACAAAAACCTTTCCTCCTATCTCCAAGATCAAATCATTCCCGATACCTTCAACCTCCATGAGAAATGATACCTTATCTAAAATGCATCCTGATATGTCATTAGTGGTCATGATTTGTACAAATGAGGTCTAGATGGTACACTCCTTAGATGTTTAGAATGGGAAGATTCTCAACATGCATTAGAGGAAGTCCACGAAGGTATATGTGGATCACACTTGAATAGTTTAACACTAGCTCAAAAAATTATTAGGGCTGGGTACTATTGGCTTGAAATGGAAAAAGAGGCTATCAAGTTTGCTAAGAACTATCAAAAGTGCCAAGTACATGGTAACTTAATTCATGCACCAAGGAGAGATCTAATTCCCTTGACTACACAATGGCCTTTTCACCAATGGTCATTTGATCTTATAGGAGCCATACATCCTCATTCTTCTAATGGACATACCCATATTATTATAGCTACAGACTATTTTAAAAAATGGGTAGAAGTAGTCCCTTTGACTCAAGAAACCGACAAACAAATATCAATGTTCATCTTGAATTACATCATATTTCGGTATGGTATTCCACATTCTATAGTCATAGACAATGGTGGACAATTCAAGAACAGAGACTTAGATGATCTATGTGCCAAATTAAAGATTACACAACATTGGCCATCAATCTACTATCATCAAGGGAATGGACAAGAAGAGGCTTCAAACAAGAATCTATTGAAAATCTTGCACCGAACAGTTAATAAAACATGAAGAGACTAACATCTTATGATCAATCCAGCTCTCTGGGCCTACAGAAAAAGTATCAAAACACCCACTGGGGCTACACCATTCACTTTAGTTTATGGGTCTAAAATGGTATTGCTATTGAGGTTGAAATCCCATCACTAAGAATCAGAATGCATGGTCTAGTAACTAATGATGACTACAAAGTGTCTAGGTTGCAAGAACTTGAACTACTAGATGAGCGTAGATAAGAAGTGTATGATCATCTCAGAGCATATCAGAAGAGAATGTCTAGAGGTTACAAAAAGAAAGTTAGACATAGAGAATTTTAGGTTGGCGATCTCGTCTTGAGAGAGAATCCTAAAAATCAATCACATAGAGAGTGCAAGGGGAAGTTTGAACCCAACTGGCTGGGTCCCTTTGTTATCACTGCTACTTTTGGCTCTGAAGCCTATCAAATCTCAACAACTAAAGGAGAACAACTCTGAGAACCAATGAACATTCTCCATCTGAAGAAATTCTATGCCTAAGGCATTTAGTCTTTGCAAAATGTCCTAAAAAAATCATAAAAATTAGAAAAACTCCTGAAAAAATGAACATCCTGGTGAAAATCTAGCAATAGGCGCCTTGATGTATCACAAAAAAAATTAAAAAATATCAAAAGTACAAAAAAATTGAAAAAAATGAGAAAAAGAAAAAGTGCCTTGGTGAAAACCTGGAAATAGGCACCTTGGTAGCAAAAATAGAATCTTTGCCAAGATGGTTTAAACTCGACAAACAGGTGCCACTTGTTCAAAATGCTCCATCTATCAGTACAATCTTGGTCTCTCCCAGCTTTTAGTCTTGCTTTAGTTTGTACATACCTCCCGGTTTGTTTCCGCATTCCTATTTTCAATAAAGTTGATATGTGCACCAATCGGCTCAAATGTCTGTACCCTATCAATGTTCAAACTTGGGGGCAATCAAAGTCATATCCTATAGTCGTCAGCATCTCAGATGAGTCATATCCATTCAAAGTCCTTTGAAGCTACATCTGATTCAGTCAGTCTATCTCCTCTCCAAAAAGGATTTTGCATCTACAACAATGAAACCAAACATCAACAGAAATTGAAAACAATATATGCTTTTACATGCTTTTATCTCCTTGCATGCTTACTGATTCACATTGAGATTTTTGCATAATGTGTCCCTTTGAGCTCTTCAATGATGTCCTTTACAGGATTTAGTGAGTGATGACCGGGGGCATAATCTTTTCTTTGTTTTAAGCTTGTATGTGAAAATCTAACAACTTTGGAAATTTTGGATTGAAATGGTGTCTGTTTGTAAGAGCCTCTATCTCGTATTGGATGGCCATGCGTACCTCGACCATTGATACCTAGAAAATTCAAGGAAGTTTGATCTAACTATTTTCTTTTTGAGAAAGTTCTTACTCCTACTGTAAAATGTGATCTTACCTAAGGATGTGAATGATAAAGGGTCACTACGGGCAATTCACACTGGATTTAGAATGATCTCTTGATTGCTTGATGTGTTTGTTTCGCAAGGTGTATTCTGGTCATCATGACATCTATGTTTTGATGCTTATACAAATTGATATATCAAAATGGACATGATATTTAGGTTATCTTGGCGTTTGTGCCTTGGTGCTTATATCTAATCTAACATTCTGAAAACAAAATCAATATTCATATGTCCATGGTTGTCTAGCCAGTGGGCATTGTATTGATTCTTGTGCATACAAATCAATATTCATATATTCATAGTTTCCTAACTATTGGATGTTGTATTGACTTATCCTGTTACCTAATAAAAATTCAATGATGAAAATGACCGACACATGATCAGTGACTAGGTCCTAGGTCTTAGGTTTGCATCTCATTTTGGACTTTGCATGATTACATTTATCTCACGATTGCCCAAATCAGCTTGACACTCAAACGATTCTTGAAAACTATGCTAAACATGACACAAGGACTGAGCATTGTATGAAGGTCCCTCCAGCTAAACAACAAGTAGAATCCATTTTCGGGATCAAAATCAAAATCTGAGATTGTTTACTTTGTCAAAATTGTGATTTAAAATTTTCAGACCTAGGACGACCGACTACTTGCATAACGACCTTTAATCATCATAGAAATCTAGAGTTCAACTTAACTGATTACCTCACATCAAACTATCAAAATTTAAACTTGGTCAACCATGGTCAACTAATGGTCAAACCTAGTCAAACTTGGTCTCCAGGACCTCCAAACGATGTAGAACATGTTCTCGAATGTGTATAACCACTTCTCAAATCAATTAACATGCTTCTAAACCATTCAATGCTGAATTTTCTTGTCAGATTTTGATTTTCATCCCAAAGGGGGCATGGTATCACATATCATTTAAATCTGTAAATCAAATCTTCTCTCAGTAATCAAGATAACAACCATGTCTAGTTGTTGATTCATCAAAAGACCTCGTCGCTTGGGGCACGTTGCTTGGGGTATATCAGATTCATCGAGATCCATATCAATCTGGTATCCTAATCAATCTTGTAAACTGTATCAACTTTTCATAACCATCGGTTCATTAGTGTTATTTTCGTGGTTCTTCGTAACTGAAGGATTCAGATGTGATACCAATATGATTCCTTTGGATAGTCAGGTATGGAATTAGGTCACCCACTTCTGCGTAATCATAAGGTTCAAAATCATACATTTTGATACTTTTTCATAATCACCGGTTCATTGTTGCTATAGTTAACATCATCTTTGGTCAATCAGGATCTAACATCTTCAAATCTTTCAATCGGTTTCTGTCTCAAAATCAATTAGTCTCTCAGGATCAGTTTCTCCACCACATAACTAAGTCCGCATCTTTATCAGATAGACTATTCTTTGAACCACTACGCTTCGCACAGTGATTCAAAGAGGTACAAAATGTAATACCGCAAAAATGGGCTATAGGTTCATTAACCTCTTACATCAATAATTCGATCGAAATTGACATCAAAGTCCTAACCTAAGGCACATCTACACATCAAAATCCTAATTGATTTTATCTTAATTCTGCATCGGGGAATATTCCTTGAATATCATAATTATCTTTAATTAAATATTATTTGGTGATAAATCTCATTTATCCTAAATTTGATTAATTGAATATGATGAATATTTAATTAATTAATTTAATTCTGCCACTTAATTATTTAATTAGATTTAATTCTATTTATTCCTAATTATATTATTTATTTTTGACAATAAATCATATCTCCCACGAATAATTGATTAAATATTTATTTAATTGATTAAATCCAAGTTGTCAATATTTAATAATATAGTTTTGAATAAAAGTTTGATTAAAATAATTGATTAAGCCATAAATAAGTTATTTTAAATTTAAAATAAGTTAAGTTGAGAATAAATCACTTTATTTTTAAATTAATTTATAATTAAATCATGCACAATTAGAAAAGCAGTCAACTAGAAATCAACAAACAATTTTTAAATTTAAACTTAACATCTGATGATGAGTTGAAATTTGATCTAAACTCTATTTTGAGTTAAACACTGCTTTTGCATTATTTTTGTGAGTTAATTATCTCTGATTTCTTGATAACTCAAAAATCAACCTGAGTTTATCAAGAGTGATTTATGGCTTTTCTCAATGCATCCTCAAGCCCTGGATTTCTATAAAATCAAGGCTCATCTCTTCATAATTATCAACACTCAATTTTGCACAATTACTCTAGCGAATTGGTGATTGAAGGATTAAGCTTTTGCGAGAGGCGATTTGTGAGATCTTTCATTGTTGGACATAGTTTTTACATAGTTTTCATATCATAGCATAGCTTTCATCTTTATATAAATTCATATCATTCTTAGTTTAAATTTGCATATCATTTCATTCATCTAGATTAGTTTCATATCAAGTTTTTCATCTTATTGCATAGAAAATACAAAAATATTGATTAATCTACATTCATTCTATAGTTTTCATTCTTTTGCATTGAAATCCTTTGTTTAGGTGTTGCATTGTCACTGATCTTGATTTCAATCTGAGAACATCATACTCACACCTACTAGAAGGTGGTAAATCGCCTGGTTAGCTTAGTTTCATTTATTTGTAGATTTTGATTTTGCTAACCTCTAATGTTTTACTGAAGTGTTGTGTCCAGAACTAGGTACAATTTTCACACACACAAGAACAAGAACAAAGCTAGCTGAAGCAGACTGTCCAATGCCAAAGGATCCATCTAGAGAGTTGCTGGAAGCAAAAATAGGAACAATACTAGTAGAAATACCAGCAGATAGTCCAATAGATCCAACAAGACCAGAACCAATAGGATGAACCCCAACAATTGAAGAATTACTGGGAGAAATACAACTAGAGATAGCAGGAATAGTTCCAGCAGAAGGAACACCACCAACAGACTGAACTACCTTAGAACTACTAGCAGAATTGAAAGAAGACCCCAAAGGAATAGTACCAAGAGGAACATCCTCAAGACCAACATTCTCTGCAATATTCTTCTTAACAACTGTGTAATGATCCCAAGAAGCACCCTTCCACCAAGATGCAGACCTTTTAAGATTAACAAGTATTAATTTTTAATTAAATATTATTATGCAATTAAATTTGCACATTCAGTTAATAAAATTGAAATATAAATTTAAGATTAAAAAGTTGAGTGATTTGCATGAATTGAAATTATTAATTAAATAAATAATTATTTTCAATAAAGGATTGATATAAAAGAGGTCGGAGTTGAACTTTGATTTCTGTGATTTTGACTTAACTATTTTTTATTATTTTTAATAGCTAAATTCTTATTCCTGATTGTGAGTTGCATGTTTGAGTTCGGTTTGTGGGTTTTCTATATTAGAGTCCTTTTTTACCATTATTAGGGACACAAGTTTTAGGGATATATGTTTTGGCATTGGTTTTGGTTTTGAATGAAATTGATTGAAAGCTGAAATTTTGGATTGTGGGTTGTGTTCTTGATTTCTTCTCAGATTGTTCTTGGATTGGAGGTAGTGTTTTGAATCCAATATAATTTTTCTTTTGAAAAGATTGTCTATCTCGTGCCTACCAGGATTCTGTATGGAATTTGATTGTTGGGAATTTGGGATTTCTTTATTTATTAAATGTTTGAAATAATTGAATTAGATTTATTCTTATTTTTGAGAAATTGGGAAGAAAGTTTATTTGAATTCTCTTTTGTAGAAATTCTTGTTAAACTCAGATCTGGTAAACCCTTGTGTCCAAATTGAGAAAACTATATGTTATATTGAAACTAACAAAACCCTAGGTCATTCTTCAGAAAATCAATTAAAATTAAAAAAAAGAAAATAAGAGGTGATTATTCAACTAGCTAGGGTTTGAACAAAATTGTTATATAGAATTTATAAGATTATAATTATTTTCTAAATAAAATATATATTATATATATATACATTTATTAAAACCTATTGGAAAAGGAAATTTTATGTTGCTGGAAAGTATAATATTTGTTTAGTAAAATATATTTAAAAAAAACAAAAAAATGTGTGAGGGGCCCTCAACCCTCACCTTCCCTCTTGTCGTACAACAACCAGGCTACTGCCAATGACAAGACTACCACAAAGGCAATGCCTACTGTGTCGACAGAGTCCTGCAACTGATGGTAGGACTATCGACGACAGTAGGGCCTGCCATGCCGACATGACCACTGATGGGAACCCGCAAAAGGGGTCGCGGTTGTGTAGTGGGTGGTGGGGCTGAACGAACACCCCCCCCCCCCTTGTATTTTTTATTATTATGTTTTGGTTTTTTAAAAAAGTAGAGGAGTTTATTTTTATATTAAGTTTAATTGATAATAATTTTTATTTAAATATGATTTTTATTATGTTAGTTATTAATATAAGATATTTTAACTTATATTATTTATTAATTAATTATTATAAATTTATTTTATGGTTATGGTTATATTTTTGGTCAATAATTATATTTATTAAATTAATTTATATAGAAAATTTTATAAACTAATTTATAGAGGTTAATCTTATTGATTATAATTAAAATTTAATTATATTGTGATTAACTAATTTTACTTAATAAATTAATTTGTATAATGAATATTATAAATTAATTTATAAGGGGTTAATTTTTTAAATATGTGATTTATCTTTAATGGAATCTTTGATGTGAGTGTGCTTAACAACATAGTGTTTCTTGATTAGGATTTTATTTTATTTGGCCTTGTTGAATAAGGTCAGTTGGGATAGATTGATGCCCAAGGTGGATTTTGTCTTATGCAACTTAAAGTACTTTGAGGATTTTACCTTTTTATATACTTTTGGGTTTATGTTGGAAATGTGATAACCATTTTTATGTCACAATCATGTGTATGTTGTTTGAGTGCATCTGTGAGTGATTCCATGTGTTCTCTTAGTCCTCGATCTTTATGTTATTTAATCACAGAAGGTGACAACCATTATTCTTTGGAGTCTTAAATAATTTGGTCACATTGTTTCTTCTGATATGGTTGTCCTACAATTTAATTGATGGTCTTTGGATTATGTTTTACTCCATTGTTGGAGATTGATGTCATTGTTGACTTGTCTTTATGACTTGATTTATCTTGCAATGTGGTAACCGTGTGGATTGGTGATTGTTATGTCTAGTATGGGATGGACAATTTGGATCCTTGTATAGGATGATATTTTATTTTTTATGCTCTAACACTTGTCTTTGATGGAATTCATGGTTTACTGGTTTATGAGAAATCTTTTATGATTTTTTTTTTCTTTTTCTTTGTTTCTTTTTGCTAGGAGAATTAGGGTAGGTTATCTAGGAGCATAGAGGGGAAGTGGCTTAATTTGGAGTTGCCAGAGCCCTAAAGTGGTTGCCTGGGTATCCTTTGTTAGTTGACTTAATAAGTGATAACTTAATAAATTTATTATAATATAAACATTAAAAATATAATTGTTC
This sequence comes from Chamaecyparis obtusa, assembly GCA_027943335.1. Taxonomy (NCBI): domain Eukaryota; kingdom Viridiplantae; phylum Streptophyta; class Pinopsida; order Cupressales; family Cupressaceae; genus Chamaecyparis; species Chamaecyparis obtusa. The sequence continues at coordinate 1,401,224 of BSBK01002287.1, read as the reverse complement.
CTCGCCCATGCCTTGAGTGTTAGTAAAAGCTATGATGGGAGTGGGAGAAGATGCTTTGCCATCTAGAGTGATGTTGATGTCTAGCATAGTTGGTTTTCCTTATCTGTATAAAAGGACTACTGATATCACATAGAGCCAGTAGGGGGCCAAGGTCCAAAGAGACTACTAGGTGACCTTAGAGTTGAATTATGTGATGTAACTTCCCTATATGTGCCCTAGGTTCCTAAATAATCATTTGGTACACCTGATTGTATCTCGATCATTTATACTTGATAACCTTATAACCATTTACTAACATTTTATCTAGTGTACCTTGGCATTAGTGTTTCTTATTTTGGATGTTTCCTTGAGTGAGGTCTTGTGTTATCTCCTTAGCATGGTGGGAGTGGACCTTTAGGTCCCACGTGGTCTGGTGGTAATGATTTTATTACCATTGAGATTTGATGTCATGAATTTATGCTTGGATGATCCTTGATACTGCTTCTATCTTCTTGTTCACTGCTTGGATACTTTATGATTATCATCTTGATGTTTATATACTTGTATTATATTATTATTATCCCTGCAACATGTGTAGTGGAAGTTGTATTATCTTGAAGACTATGATGCATCAGTTTGTATCTTATTGTATGTAGCTTGATTATATTGATGTAATAGATGTATCCTATTATTCAATTGAAATGAATATGTTAGTGTACTTTATGATTTGTGTCCTTTTCCATTATGATTAAGTAAATAGTTAATTAATATTTCAATTTGGTTTTAAAATGTACATGAGATATATCATGTGATTTTGTTATGGATTGTTCTTAGTAGATTAATTTATATTTACGTAATTCTTCATTGTGTTACTCTTGAGACTTGTAATCTATAAATGAGTTACATTTATGAGTATGTATTGTCTTATGCTATGTTTCTTCCATATTATTATTAATTATTGATTGTAAAATCTTAATAAAATAATTATTTTGTAAAATTAGCAATATTTTTTAGGTTATTTTCTCCTAGGTTCCCTAGCGGGGCATCACACGATCCAAAATTATTCGCAACATAAAACTATCATAAATGATTGAGTTGAAATTTAACACATATTTGGATTTTAATAACTTGTTATCTAACCTAAAGTTGCTAATAAATATGCCAAGTTCTTTCATCTCATTTATTTAATTAAATAAATGTAAATTCCAAATAAGTGTCAATGATTTTGCATTGTTTATCCAAATAATATTTGATCCTATATTATTAACTAGCACTTGGAGTACAAGGATCATGCCCATAGAAAATTATTTGTGAAATTGATATGCTATAAAATACAATGATTTAAAAATAATAGATTTATAAGAAAAAATTATTCACAACATAAAATTATCTTAAATGGTTGCTCGTTGAAATTTACAACATATTTGGATTTTGGTGGCTTGTTATCTAAACTAAAGTAGCCAATAAATATGCCACACTCTTTCATATAATTTTTTAGATTAAATGAATGTAAAATACAAATAAGTGTCATGGAATTTTTATTCTTTGTCTAAATAATATTTTCTATTATATTATTAATTAATATTTGGGGTACAAGGCTCATTTTGATAGAAAAATATTTGTGAAATCAATGTTTCATAAAAGACAATGATTGGAAAAGAATAGATTTGTGAGCTAAAATTATTCACAACATAAAGCTATCTTTAATGTTCGAGTTGAAACTTAAATCATATATGCATTTTGATCTTTTTTTATTATTATTAAAAGGAGCAATATTGGGGTGCTCACCCAAGGAACAAAGGCCCAAGTAAGGCCATAAAGGAACAAGCCACTTAAAATACACATGAGAAATAGGACATTAAAAAAACACAACTAAAAATTTACTTATATAACAAAAATCAACTTCCAAACAACCTACAAAAAGAGTGGGGAAAACTAACTACCAAACCCAAAAAATGCACATCAATTGCTGGAGCACTATCTAAGTGAACGCCAAAAACCTCATCTTTAAGAGAACTCAAGACTTGAAAATTTCTCCACCTCAATAAAATACAATAGTAAGGATCTTGGCAAACAAACTATCTCCACCTCCAAGGGAGACCTTGAATGGTCAAACAAGGATAATCACACATTCTCCTCCTCTAGGAGAGACAAAATGACCAATGACAAAGTTGAGACCCCAAACTAGAGCACCATGACTTCAACCACTAAAACAAAACCACAACCTTACCTAAAGACATAGTGTCCACCTCAATATGACTCCTATGAGTGTAAGTATAAGCTACACACACCACCTTACATGTATACACAACGTCCACCTCAACAAGACTATTTTGAGTGCAAGTAGAACCCAAGTAACTCCACATCAATAGGATTATTTGGGTAAAAAATAGGTTTTGTCTAACTAGGCCCCCAAAATGGGTTCTCAGTCCACAACCTTTGATCTAGGACCATCAACTAATCAATAGAAACATTTCCTCCACCAAAGCTAGTGGTCTAGATCCAACCATCCCACAAGGGAGAAATCCAAATAACATGGGGTTATAAGACCCTATTTTTACCATTCACCTCAACCAAGTGTATGGAATTAGTGTAGGCCACCTTAAGTCCTCTCCTTCCATCTGAAATGGATAAGATACGACCTCTACAAACTACAAAAGTATAAATTCTAACCCCATGATGAGACATAACCCTCGAGAGTTGTAAAGCCCCAACAAAAATATAGCCATACACAAATGAAATGCCACTCCCTAGTAAGGGAGAGGCTCAAAAAAACTCCACAAGGAGCATGTTGGTACTTTGAAAAATCCAGATAGATTTGAGCCCATAATCAGAGAATTTTCCTAAGGCAAATTTTGTACCTTTCAAAGAATAGTTTAAAAGCCCTAAGTTTGAGTGCATACAAAGATAGACCTGATGATTTTCATGGGATGGCGCTTGGGACATGTGTTCCTCACCTTTCATTAAACATATGCAATTGATCACAACTCCTAGATTTGGATTTTGATAAGTTTTAGAGATACCCATTTGAAGGGTAGTGCTCAAATCTGCACTTTGCATTCTGTTCGGTTTTTATTGAAGGGCCTACTTTGAAGTCTTGCATCTGATACTTGGTTGATGGTCATGATGAAAGGAATATGACATCATATTGTATGCATGAGAGTGTGTCTCCATGCCTATTTTTAGGTTTCTAAAGGTTTGTATGATCAATTTACTAAGGCACTTCTAATTGTATTTTATTCAGTTTTGCTAAGTGTGGGAATTTAGTTTGAAGCGACCTACTTTGAGATCGTGCAAATTGCACCCAATCATCGATAAGGAGGAATTAAAAGTTGTTTTATACTATAGACATGGAAATGAGTCTCCTTGATGAGTTTCAGACTATGACCAATCCGATTGATTAATTTCTCGATCAGTTCCAAGCCCAATTTATGCATTTTTACTGCCTTTCAGTTCAGGATGCTTTGGAGGCATAACTTTGAAGATTATTTCTGGATGATTGGTTTATCTTTTGGTGAAACTAATTAAAGCCTTGTTTTATACATATGATGGAGATCAATCACCCACGGTTTCAAACCATGAGGGTTTCATTTGATTGGATTGCAATGTCAAGTAAAAATGTGTTTATAATGATGAAAAGTGCGGATAGAATAACTCTGCAAAGTAACCATTTTCCAAAATTCATAGCATTTAAATAGATGCTTGTCTCCACTTGGCAGTTATTTTGTTGTAATATTTGTAGATGATTCTTCTACCAGATTCAGTGGCTCGCCCTCAACTCATCTTTTGATATTTTTAAACCATCTCCTTCTGAGGTAGTTTGTAGTGATTATTTTGTGTTTGCCGAACAAGCCCGAATTGACCATTTTACAAAGGAAGTACTAAAATCTTATGGGTTACTTGAAATTGGAGATGACCCAGTTGATTATTCAAATTATCATAAACTTTTTAAAGTTTTCATGGCTCTAGGCTTCCTAGTTTTTGTGCAGTGGAATTACTTCATTTTCTTCTAGCTGAAATTAAAAGACATGCCTCTTCTCGTATTATGCCAAAGCCACAAATATCAAATGTTTTGGTTAAAAGGAGTATGCTATGTGCAAGCCAAGCAATCAATAAAAGAATACCAAAAGTATTAAGCATACTTTATATTAAATGAACAATTCACAGGGCTGCACATATTTTTTATAAAGTGTTGTGCACACTTTCTTCGAAGAATTTCACTCATGTTTAAAGTTGTTAGGCACACCATGGAGATGAATGAGTGCTGCATGTTATTTGGAGGAGGCTTACGTGAGCCTCCATTTAAGGCTTCTTTCAATGTATGCCTTCTACTTTGTAATTTTTTCAAACACAATAGAGATTGCGTGAGCTCTCTATTGGGGGTGTTGTTTGCAACACAAAGTATATTGAGAGGGGGGAGGCAAGCGTATGGTTCTCCTTAATGCTGAAAACCCTCCCATAGTTGCAGATATAATGGAGAGACATTGGGGAGTTATTTGAAGGCCCCAAGAGAAAGGGGAAATGGGCACTCACGCTTGAGGAAGCAGCCAATGTTTATATGTAATGGGGGCTGCATGCGTGGGACCCAAGCTGGGCGCACCAAGAGTGGAGAAGGAGCTACATAAACCTCCCATTGAAGCTACGTGAACCTCCCTTCAGGGCTGGTTGGATGCAAGTTTGTGAACTGAGCATTTGGGGTTTTAATCCCACATTTACCAATTTTCATATAAAGAAAATATTTAAAAGAAAGTCCACCCAAGTTTGTAGTAAAGAAAGAAGGAAAGAGGGCCATGTGTGTGGGACCTCTCAGACCTGCATGGGCCCAACCGGTTTATCCACGAAATATATATTTTGAATAAAATTTTAAAAAATAAAGGGAGTTTACTCCCACATTGGCTGGGAGAAGGAATTTCAAAATGTATAAAAGGAAGAATGCACAGTATGATGGTGTCCAAAGTGGACACCCAGTTGGAGGGCCTCTCACATGTGCATGAGAATCGAGGTGTATAGATGGTGCTTAGTTGGAAAGTGATGTGGATGGATGATTCAACAACGGGTCCCACAAAGGTAATGTAAATTTTGACGTAAAGTAAATCTGCAGGATAGGTACCTTGAGATGCGTGCCTAGATCTAACAAATGTTGCAACCTCACAAAGATGAAGATGCATGATAGTTAGCCATTGTGGGACTACAATGAGATGACATGTGGTAGTTTGGTGATGTGGTGAGGTGACATAGTCAGGTACCTAGGTGGACAATATAGGCCAATAGGAATGTGACATGTGGCATAGATGTATAGGTAGTTTGACAGAATGATGACATGGATGAACGGGCCAATCCTAAGGTGCCACGTGGAACATGTGGGGCCACCCAATATATGAGTATAATATGTTTTTAGAAATGCCAGAAGATCATGAATACATTGGTAGTGTTTGTTTTCAGATTTGAGAAGTTGGGTGAGAGTAGTAATGGACTTTGCATTTTGAGATCAGATTTGGGTAAGGAATAGATATTTTGCAGAGATATAATCTAGAATTAAATTGTATTAGATTTGTTTGAGATATTTTTGATAGTTTTAGGGTTGACTGTATTGCCCTAAAAAATCCCTAAATGGTCCTAAGCTTGTTGCAATCCTTTATAAGGATTTCCAAGACCATTTACAAAGGTTGTTGGTTTTCTAGTTCACAAGGTTATATCTTGAACCTTCAATCAAGGAGTAGGACATGTTGTGTCCAATTTGTATCAGAATAGAGTAGAAAGTTGCAGAGCTTTTGCATATTGTCTCAGTGGCTTTGAATCTCCAAGCAAGGTGTATGTAGAGGCTTAGATCCTCATTCTTAATTCAATTTTTTAGTTCCATTTCTCTCCATTTGTGTCAAGTTTTATGGGTTTTGAATATTCTAATTCTTTGTATGGACTTTATCTATGCATGTGTTATCCATATGTAGTTCTGGTTTTAATCAGATTAAATTATGCTCTAGATGATACACAAATTCGTGGGGTTTGCATAGGGATTTCTGTAAGTAGTATGGTTCTGGGTATTTGTATTTATGATTTGGATCTTTGATGAAGTGATAGTAATCAGTCTTTGTATTCTACACTGCATTAGATGACTTGCCCAATGGATAAGGCACTGATCTGAAACAAGTAAACTTTATGTTGATATATGTATGGTTGGGATGTGTTGTATTATGTAAAAGTTAAATCAAATCCTTTCAATCCTTTTAGTTTTATGTATTTAGGCCTCAGTTATTTCATATCAATGGAGAGTCAATGAATGACTGGTTATCATTTAGTACTTTCTTGCTATTAGCTGCTTTGTTGAATCAAGTTTAAAGTGGCAAAAGTGTTATATGTCACTGGATTTGGTGCACCTACCTTGGTTCTACAGAGCTAGAAGTGTAGAGGGTAGTCTTGTCCCTATAGTTGGTCCAGTTACCTATAGATTTCCTCATATTTGGAATTGACCATTCCCAAAATCAGTCTTAGGTATATTGGTGTCTCATGGAGTGTAAAATCTTTTCAAGAACCAACAGAGCCTCCAAAAGAGATCTCCACAAATCCATGATCTCCACCAACACAAGAGACCTACAAAGGCCATAAGGGACCCCATCATAAGCACCCCTTGTAGGAAAAGGTACCAAATCTTGCACAACCCCACAAAATGAGCTATCAAAATGAATTTTGAAGCCAAAAATAGTAAACACCACAGGAAGAAGAGTGTGTTTCAACTTCCTTAAAACCCAATCCTAAAAGGCATAAAGCCCCTTTCCCATAGTAGTTATCAACACTATGTTTTATCCCTTAATAGAGCTATACTTGGTAATCTCGGTAAGAGAATCTACCAAAGGCATGGGTTATGAATTTGTCTAGGATGCGAATACCTTGTAGCCACCAAGCCAACAATTCCTAGAAGATGTAGTCCATGACTATGTAAGCCAATGCAAAGATCTAGAATTAGGGAACATAAAGCCCCAACATACCACCACAATTGTAAAGATGGGTAAGAAGTAGTATCATTTGGCCAAGTAAAAAATGTATCAATAGTCACAAACCCATCCATAAGATGCCCAAGCTACGAGTGCACAAATGCAAAAAAAATACAATATCAATCTCTTTACTACCATAGACCACATTACATACTTTATCGACACATAGATCTATAAAAAACATATAAACTTCTAGATCCTCAACACCAAAATGCGAAAGCCTCCACATGGGAGGGACTACTCATAAACACAACAAAATTCTAATGATAAAAGATTTGTACAACATAGAAGCCCTTGAGGCATAGTATTACCCAAATTGAAGCCACCACAAAAGATGGAAAAGTCATTGAATATAACCCCAGATCCACCTACTAGAAGAATGTTGACTTCTAACCAAAGTAAACCCAAGTAAACCCAAAACCATATAGGTCTCCATCATTATCATTTGCAATAGATGAAACCATAGTACCACCACCTCTATTATCACCCTCCATATTGATGGATTTTGAACTTGTTATCTAACCTAAAGTCACCAATAAATGTACCATTTTATTTCATATCATTTTATATATTAAATAAATGAAATCAACATATAAATGTCATGTGTAAAAATAGAAAACTTGAAATCAAAAGAGTACACATCTTAGCATAATCAAAGAAACAAATTTCAAGACGCAAGTAAATGCCACAATCAAAGAACCATATCCTAAAAGGAGAGAAAAATCATATGATTCACAAGAATCTATCAGTATCGAATAACAATGTATAATTTCAAGGAAGATTAAATATTTAAACATATCAAGAAAAGAAAAAAAACTTGATAGATAAATATAAGAATATGAACTAGAACAAAATCCCCCCATGGATTACAAAATGCAATCTAAAAAAAATATAGAAATATAAAATCATTAGACAATAATGATGCATCAAAACATGATTACCTAGGACTAAATGTCATTGTTAGGACCGTTCAATTAGTTATTGTCTCCTGGGTAGGGTTGCATAAAGGTTTTTAAGAGGGTATTACCAAAATTAAAAAAAATGGTTAAGTGTGGTCCCCCTTTTACCTTAGTGCTCCATGTTATATTTGAATGTTGACCTCCTTGAGCAGTCGAAAATAAATTAAAATGGGTGTTCTACCATTAGGAAACTCACCCCCTATGTTGTCCCCTTATTTTTTACTACAATAGCTAGTTTGTCTCCTTTTCATTAGGCCTTATTATTTCCACCACTTCATCATAGGATTCCTCTTCACCAAGTCAAGTTTCATGTGGGGTCAGGTGTGTTAACAATGTATTCTTCCCCCCTGCATCCCCATGGTGGTCATCGATAAAGATAATGTTTATGTGCGAGTAGGTGGGGTAAAAATTTACAATAATGAAAATAAGGAAAAGAAAAAAACCCCACACTCCCATGGGGAATTGTCAAGAGGAAGAATGTGCAATGCAGGTGTACAAAGCCCTAAGAAATTTGATGAGGTGAAATGAAAATATTGGCCCTGCAACCCTGCGAGGGTCAACTTGAGTTTGAGAATTACAATGCAGGCCCATGGGCCATTAATGAACAAGAAGGATTGAATGAAAAATGTTGGCCCCACATTTGCACAGCAAGTAGCCTTAGTTCTAACTACAGATTGTAGGTGTGCAGGGATTAGGTAAAATAAATGACAATTCAAGGTAGTGTGTCCCCCATGTCCCCACAGTGTGTAATGCCCCTCTAACCCTGACAAGTATTTTGAGGAACTAGGAGATGCAAT